>JAOSBP010000002.1:6099028-6110373 GCA_027563825.1 Erythroxylum mucronatum | reverse complement strand
TAATGATATCAGCTTTGTTAGGCAAATGCTGTAATGTCATCACTGATAAGCTTGGCTCCTCAAAAAGCCGTCATTGCGGAAACTGGAGAAGAAGTGGATACTAATGAGGTCCAGATCAACACTGTTCTTTTGGTTAAGGCCGACCAAGTCATACCAATTGATGGTGTTGTTGTTGATGGGAAATGTGAAATTGATGAGAAGACTTTAACAGGAGAGTCATTTCCCGTTCCCAAGCAGAAGGATTCCACTGTTTGTGCTGGCACCGTCAACCTTAATGGTAATATCTCTCTTGCTCTTTCTATCTCTCTGACCTTGTGACAATAACTTTTTCTTCTTCAGGTTATATTAGTGTCAGAACTACTGCTCTAGCTGAAGAATGCGTGGTAGCCAAAATGACAAAACTAGTGGAAGAAGCTCAGACCAACAAATTCATTTAAGGAAGAAGTTTCAAACAATATCCAGTCCTTTAGTGAAGTTGTTATAGAGGGATCTCTTCTTCAATCATCTCATGACCACAAGCACTTGGCATTTGATATACTACCGCTTCCCCCAAAATTACTCACAACATTTCTTCCTTATCTTATGTCTTACAAACTTGTACAGTATTTGATTGATGTTCTTTCAACAAAGGACTCTTGATAGTCAGCTGATAGATAAACCTTCAAATTAATTAGTGTATTATGACATATTTGGAAATTGTAATTAGTGTATTTTGATATTAATTAGTGTATTATGATATGTTTGCAAATTGCAGTTAAATAATACATTGTCTACAGGTATGAAATTCTTGTGATACATGAATAATTATTAAAATTAATGATACACTAAAAAAATTGAATAATTATTAAATAAATAAAATTCATAAATAATATTGAATAGTTATTAAACAAATAAGATTAAAAAAATTGTATTTTAAAAATAATTATTAAAATTAGAAAATTATTAAATTAATATGATTTTCAAAAAATGAAAAAAATAAAAAAAACGTCACGGAAGACATTTCACGAGGTTTCGCAGATTTTTTCACATTCTGCGACATTTTAAAAACGTCACAGAATGTTAGACAATTCGTGACATTTTTTAAAAACGTCATGGAATGTTAGAGATTCTATGTCGTTTTTTAAAAACGTTGCAGATTGTCCAACTTTTTACTGACGTTTTTCGAAACATCATGGAATGTTAGCATTTTTCGCGATGTTTTTCATAAAATGTTGCGGAAACCTTTTGCCTACACCACATTCCGCGAAGTTTTTTGTGACGTTTTTTATTTTGCGATGTTTTTTGGACATTTTGTGATGTTTTAAAAACGTCACAGAATGCCTTGTTTTCTTGTAGTGACTTGTACTTTTGGCTTATTAGAACTCATATGTGAACGTTATACACTTATATTATGTAATTCAAGATATTTTTTGATATTTTTTGATGACTATTTCCATTATGGACATGTGTTCTTGCTTAAAGAAAACTCTAAAGTTCTTAAGAACTTCAAGATCTTTAAGATTAAAGTTAAGAACCAATTGAGAAGGTCAATTAAGATTGTCAGATCTAACCGTATAGGTGAGTATTGTGACAAACATAGAGTTTCAAGATAAGAAATGGATCAGTTTACAAAATATTTAGAATCATATAGAATAATGGCTCAGTTTACTATGTCAAGTAGTCCTGAGCAAAATAGTGTGATCAAAAGGCAAAATCACTCCTTAAAGGACATGATGAAGTCAATGCAAAGCATGACTACTTGATTACCTTTAGGATGAAGTCATAAAGACTACCTTATATATACTTAATAGAGTCCCAAGTAAACCATTTTTTAAAATGCCTTTTGAAATATGGAAGGGGTGGAAGCCTAGCCTCAATCATCTTCGTGTATGGGGCTACTCTGCTAAGGTATGTTTGTATAATCCTTATAAAAATAAGTGGCATTCTCATTCTACTCGTTGTTATATTGTTGGATATCCCAACCACTCTAAAGGATATAGATTTTATTGTAGAGATAGAGGAGTTAAAATAATGAAATCACATATGACTAACTTTTTGGAGCATAATGTTTATGATAAGGGTAGTCCATCTTATCTTGATAAGGGTGGTCATTCTCATCCTTTAAATGATATAAGGGTGGATACTATAATTATTTCATATTCTTCGTTCATACAATCAAAAGTAATGGATCAAGATCTCAGTACCATACCAGTACATGGACAGGAACTCATATTTGTGCAAATTGAGGTCCCTAAGGTACAAGAGCAATGTGAACCAATTCAATTAAGAAGATCCACTAAAGTGAGAAGATCTACCATCTCATCTAATTATATAGTCTATTTAGGTGAATAAGACTATTATATTAGACATGTAGCAGAACCAATTACTTTTACAAAATTTATTTCTAGACCTTATGCATATTTGTGGTGGGATGCAATGACGTATAAAATGCAATTTATGAAGCATAATAAGGTGTAGGAGCTTGTGGATTTACCTTATAACTGCAAGCCTATCAGATGTAAATAGATTTACAAGACCAAAAAGGATTTTTAGGGTAAAGTTGAGTAGTTTAAAGCTTAGTTGGTTGCCAAATTATTCACTTAAAGAGAAGGAGTTGACTTTAATGTTATCATTTCTCATATATCCTCTAAGGCATTTTGAGTGATTATGGCAATAGTGGCTCATTATCAGATAGATGTCAAAATCGCTTTTCTAAGTTGAGATCTTTGTAAAAAGGTCTATATTGAACAATCTGAAGAATTTCATAATCAAGACAAAGCTGACATGGTCTATAAATCCATATATGGTTTAAAACAAGCCTCCTGATAATGGTATCTTAAGTTTGATGATATTGATATCTCATTTGACTTTATGAAAAATAAAGTTGAAAGATGCTTATATTACAAAGTTAAGAGGCGTAAAGTTATCTTTCTACTTCTATATATGGATGATATCTTTCTCACATCAAATGATTTGACCATGTTACATTAGGTTAAGTAAATTTTAACCAAGCATTTTAACATGAAAGACCTTGATGAGACATCTTTTGTCATATGTATTCAGATTTATAAGACAGATCTCAACACTTGTAAGGTCTCTCATAAAAAGCATACATTAAGCATGTGTTGCAAAGGTTTAATATTACTAATTATAAACCTATTGTAGCACCTATCTCTCATGTCAAGAGAATATCTTTGGCAAAATTTCTGAATAATGATACAGAGAGAAAGACTATGAGAAATGACCCTTATTCTAGTGTGGTTGGTAAATGTATGCTCAGGTGTGCGCTAAACCGAACATTACATTTATTGTTGAACTATTGGGTAGGTATCTGACTAACCCAATAACAGATCGCCTGAATGCAGCCGAATGAGTTTTGAGATATCTCAAAAGTAACTAAGAATTATATATTGACATTTAGGAAAGTTAACAATTTGAACCTTATTGGCTATAATTATATGTTGACATTTAGGAAAGTTAACAATTTGAACCTTATTGGCTATATATATTTGAATTTTCCTATGTCTGAATGACAAGAAGTCTATATCAGAGTATATTTTATGTTAGCAGATGATGCAATATCGTAAAAGAGTGTTTAATTTCCTTAACTATGAATGCAGAGTTTCATAGGTTGTTTGGCTTAGGAATTTGATTTTTGAGTTATCTATGGTTGATTCAAGTGTTAGATCCATTTAGTTATATTGTGATAAATGATAATCTTTCTATTACATTCGGTAACAATAAAAACATCATAGGGTTTAAGTATTTGGAGGTCAAATATCTGATCATAAAGGAATTAATACATAAAGGTCACATTGAGGTAGAGCATTTGGACTGAGTACATGCTTGTTGATCCTCTAACTAAAGGACTTTGCCCAGTTATTTTTGAGAGACATATGTATAGTATGGATTTGTTGAAGTCCTTAGACATTGTTAGTTAGGCATCATTATATTTGCTCTTAATATATTTGTACAGATTTCATGTATTGTGACAATATATTGTTATACATATTGATGATCAAGATTTTATTCTCAACCATACAATTTGTTGTACATTATCATAATACATGTGAAAGTTTTAAGATCTATGTCGATCTTAAGTATTTTAAAGGTCATTAGGCATATATATATATAAACCTTGAGTCTATGTCATCAGGACATATACAAATACATACATAAATCTATAGATTTGATAAGATATAGGAGGATATAAGTATTTAATCCCATAAGGTTTTCTCTAATGCAGTTTAGCATTTAGTGAGAGAAAAAAATTTTCTATAATACAGTTTAGCATAAAATTTAGAGAAATTGAGATCGACAAACAAAAAGATGATATATCATTTTCTCATTCATATTAGTGAGGTATTAGATATATGTGATTATATTGGATCTGTATTGCATATGATATATGCATTCGATATTTTTTGGTATCAAAAGCCTTAGGGACCCAATGATTGAATTTTATTATCTTTGGATCAAATGTTTTAAATTGGTCAACCTTTACATTGATTTTCTTAACCACTTTTACTATATTTATTATTTTTGATAAGTTGTGAACATTTAATTTTTTGATTCATTAAAAGTTCTGCACATTCAGAAAGGTATAAAAAGACGTTAACAACGTAAGGGTATATAACTTTTATAATAATTGAGCGAAAGTTTTAGGAGCTTATTCATACATTGAGGAACTTGTTCAAGTAGTTTAGCAACTTATTTATCATTCAATGGATAGCAAAAAATGTATTGTTTTAAATTTTCTCCGTTAATACATGTTCATGATTGATCCTGAGTCTATAATTAAAGTTCGTGTTGTGACTAACATACTAAACCCTTATACCTACTCTTCTTTTCCGTTCTAATCCTTGGTGGGTAATTATCAATCCAAAATTTCTCCATCAAGCTCAACAAATTTGCAAATGGAAATGAGGGCAACCAAGTCAATACCTAATGGCTTCCTAAACACCTTGTTTGGCATGATAGAGAAGTATAGAATCCAATTTAACTACATGAATTCATTATGGCAGTTCTTTTATTTGGTTAGGTTTTTTATATCTTACTTTAATTCTTTTTTTTTTGAGAAAATCTTACTTTAATTCTAAAAAATCTAAAACAGTACTATTAAGTAGAAGTAATAATCCGTCCAAAACAGGTCGGATATACTAATCTATAGATATCATACTTTCCTAAAATTATATTCAACATAGAAGTAAGATTTAAAAAATTAACTAATCTACAGAAATCATACTTCCATGAATTTATATTCGACATTAAAGTAAAATTTGTAAAAATTAACTGAAACATAATTCAATTAATTACACTAAAATGACAGTAAACAGCAATAATATTTTACCTGAAATGAAATATGGTTTTGATGGAAACAAGTGGACAGTTTGGCTTCAGAAGGATTCTGAAGCGTGGAGAAAATAAAGGGTCTTCTGAAATTTTCAGTTTTAAAGAGGCCAAGATAAGTGGATCCAGATCGTGAAACTTATCCAAGTCGAATCTAAACTAACATGATTTAGCATTTCCTTATCAACGAACAAGCATCAGGTCAGAGACGCTTGTCAATTTTCGCCTACCGATCGATCAACCATCTCTCCTTGTTGCACTGCAAGATCCACATGATAGTTCCCTGACGAAAGACTTCAATTTCTTCTGAACAAAAGACGATCAATTTGGATATTACAAACTGCGCTATGATGACCAGAAATTTTTTGTACGATAATCCAATAACAAGCAATAACACTTACACAAAAATTAGAACTTTTGTTTCTGCAATCCTCTTTGTTCGTCCTATTGATCCATTTTGGACTGTATGATTGATCGACTTCGCTATGTTCCTCCGATTCAATTGGCTCATAATTCCATTGCCTTTCTTTTCTGAGAAAGATCCTAAGAAATGAGGAGCGGATCCTTTTTGTTGCACGTGAAAATCTCCATTTCTGCACATAAAGAAACTTAATTCCGATCATTCGACAATGCCTTGCATTTACATATGCATAATTGCATGGTGATTTAGACATTGGAAAGATCAAGAGATTGACTTACTCTGGACTTAGGCCTTGCGTTGTTCTCGGGACACTGCAGCTGTTGAACGGCCGCTTCTCTCAGCTCACGAGCGTAGGCTAGAAGCCGACTCCGACGATCATAACCACGTTTGCCTGTATTGCTAGGGTTTCTAGGTAGTGGGCCAGGTTTATATTTGCAGGTAGGATCAGTTTTTGCCGGCGATTCCTCGTAGATGGTGACGAGAACTGGGTTCGTGCTGGTCCTTGCCCCTGCAATATTATTCATTTGATATATACTTGCTTTCTGGTTAGTCATTGATACAAGATTTATGCAGAGAATAAGATGGTTGCAGTTGACTCAAATGTTGTTTTATGTTCTTGTCTACTTGTGTAACCACTCCATTCCGTCTGTGGTTGGTGTCTTATATTATGGTGTTTTTGTTAAGAAGTGAGGAGGTTTAGAGAGAAGAGAGTTGTTTAGAAGAAGAGGCTGTATTTCACTTTAATAAATTTAGTTCAAGTACAAAGAGGTATTTATAGGTTAAAAAATGACTCTTTATATCTAAGCATATGAACTCATTAATAAACCCAAATAAATCAATCATACATGAACTCAAAATCATACATGGACCAATATTTAATTAAATAACTAATACATAAACATAATTAAACTCCTAACAATGAACTTAAACATCTATATATCTAAATCAACTTTCAAATTACTCTTCAACACTCCCCCATAATTTGAAATTTGCTTTTGTGCTCCAAGTCTTGTCCTCAAGTGTTGAAAAACTTCAAATTTGAGTGATTTCGTAAAAATATCTGCAACTTGATCATTAGTCCTCACATGTTTGAGCTGCACTTCATTCTTTGCGATACATTCTCTAATAAAATGATACCTCGTATCAATATGTTTGCTTCGATCATGAAAAACTGGGTTCTTGGCCAATGCTTGTGCAGACTTGTTATCAATACATATTTCAGTTGCTTCCTTTTACGGCAAGTGAAGTTCATTCAATAGCCTTCTAAGGTAAATAGTATGACAAGTGCATGAAGTTGCAGCCACATATTCATATTCACAACTTGACAAAGTCACAATAGGTTGCTTCTTTGAACTCCATGTAATAGCACAATCACCCATAAAAAATATGAAACCAGTTGTACTTTTTCTATCATCAATATTTCCCGCAAAATCACTATCACAAAACCCAGCAAGCTTGTAATCAACAGATGATGTATAGAGCAATCCATAGTCAATTATACCTTTTGATATATCGGAAAATCCTCTTAGCCGCCTTCATATGAGTACAAGTAAGTGCTTCCGTTAAACGACTTATCAAAAGAAAACAGCAAAGAGAATATCTAGTCTTGTACATGTCAAATATCTCAAGCATCCAACAAGGCTTTTGAATACAGAAGAATCTTCCTTAGCTCCATCATCAAACTTTGTCAATTTAATTCCACATTCCATGGGTGGTCACCAGATTTCAATCAAGCATTTGGAACTTCTTCAACATTTCTTTTGCATATCCTTCTTGTAAAATAAAAATTCCGCCTTTCATTT
Organism: Erythroxylum mucronatum; assembly: GCA_027563825.1. Classification (NCBI taxonomy): domain Eukaryota; kingdom Viridiplantae; phylum Streptophyta; class Magnoliopsida; order Malpighiales; family Erythroxylaceae; genus Erythroxylum; species Erythroxylum mucronatum. The sequence goes on along the minus strand of JAOSBP010000002.1, from coordinate 6,102,822 downwards.
GCTTCACCTCCAAGCCCAAATAGTATGACATCAATCCAATATTTGTCATGTCAAACTCCAAAGACATAGTTTTCTTGAACTCTTGAAACAATCTTGGGTTATTACCGATAAAAAAAAGATCATCCACATAAAGACAAATGAGTAGAATATCTCTATTTCTATATCATTTAATGTAAAGAGCATATTTATGAGAACAACGAACAAACTCATTATCTTGGAAGTACTTGTCGATGCGAGTATTCTTTGCCCTTAGTGCTTTCTTTAACCCATACAATGTCTTTTTCAATCTCAAGACCTTATCTTCGTGACCTTTGACTGTAAAGTCAATTAGTTGTTCAATAAAGACTTCTTCTTGAAGATCGTCATTTAAAAAAGCTGACTTTACATTAAGTTGATAGATCTTCCACTTCATTTGAGCTGCAAAAGAGACCAACAAACGAATAGTTTCCATACGAGCAAAAGGTGCAAATACTTCATCATAATCCACTCCATGCTTTTGCTTGTAGCCTTTAGCAACGAGCCTTGCTTTATATTTCTCTACATCTCCATTGGCATTCTTTTTTATCTTGTAGACCTACTTGACTCCAATAACTTCAGACCTTTAGGAAGAGTTGATAATTCCCATGTATTGTTTTTTTCTATTGCCTTGATCTCCTCCTCCATAGCTTGTCTCCATCTTTTGTCCTTCATGACCTCCTTAAAATTTAAAGGTTCACTATCTACAAGAAAACAAAAAAATTACTTACATCAACATCATTGATTGCTTCTGTTTGTTCATAAATATCATAAATACTTCTTATTTTTCGTGCTCCATCACTTGAACTTTCTCCATGCATGGACGAAGAAGAATGAAGCGTATTTGGAGAAGCAGGTGGAGTTGTCTCTTGAATATTTGTTGTGGTTTCTTGCTCTTCATCTTCAAAGTATGGGAAAAAATCATAAGTGCTTTCTTCTTGTGTCTCCCTATCCAATATTACTTCTTCATCAAATTCGACATCTCTGCTCACACCAATCCTTCCATTGCTTAGATTGTACAATCGGTAGCCTTTGAAATTTTCGTCATAGCCAATGAATACATGCTTAAAACTTCGATCATCAAGCTTGGATCTTTCTTGTTACGACACATGAGCATATGCTAAGCTTCCAAAAACTCTTAGATGAGCAATACTAGGCTTCATTCCATTCCATACTTGTTGCGAGTTTGATCTTTGACATTTCTCGTTGGAGATCGATTTGACAAATAAACTGCACAAGAAACAACTTCGGTTAAAATTCTTTAGGCATGTTTTTGGCCTTCAACATTCATCGAGCCATGTTAAGAATTGTTCTATTCTTCCTTTCGGCTACTCCATTTTGTTGGGGCGATCTTGGGATTGTTAACGGACTGCAGATTTCTTGTATTTCACAGAAAAAAAAAAACTCTGTTGATGTGATCTCACCTCCTCTATCGGACCTTAGGGCTTTAATTGTATAACCATTTTCATTCTCCACAAGTGCCTTGAACTTCTTAAATGCTTCAAATGCTTTTGATTTCTGCTTTAAGAAATAAACTCATGTTTTTCTACTATAATCATTCAATGAAAAGTAAGAAGTATCTACTTTTACCCATTGATAATGGCTTGATTGATCCACACACGTCAGTATGAATAAGTTGAAGTGGTGCAGTTGCTCTTGTTACCCCTTCTTTTGGAAAATTCCTTCTTGAATGCTTGCCAAGTAAACATGCTTCACATAAATGATGAGGGTGGTTGACGGAGGGCATTTCTTTCACCATGTATTTATCTCCCAACGCATTGAGTGCGCCGAAATTCAAGTGTCCAAATCTCATATGCCAACGTCATGCTTCATCTTTAACGTCCACCTTTAAACATGTTGCTTTGATTGTCTTGATATTCAACATAAACATTCTACTCTTCGACATAAACACCTTAGCAATCAATTGAGCATGTTGATCTCTAAGCTAAAGATAACAATCTTTTATGTGGATTTCATATCCTTTTTCAAGAAGTTGCCCTAAACTTAAAATATTACTTTTCAATTTAGGCACATAATAGACATCATTAATAAATCTATGGCTTCCATCTCTTGAAGAAATTAGAATGGTACCTTTTCCACGAATTTGAATCTTTGATGAATCTCTAAAAGAAGCGTTGCCTTTACCTTTTTTGTGAAGTTCCACAAATTTGTCTTTATCTTCGCACATGTGATTGCTTGCTCCATTATCTAAGAACCATGTACTTTTATCCTTACTTGTGTCATCTTTGAGTGCTAGCAATAAAGTGGGCTCTACGTCTCCTTGCTTGTTATTAACAATGTTGACTTGCTCCTCAACTTAATTAGGCATAGCATAATATTCCCAAGAAAAGTGTCTAAATTTATGACAATTGTAACGTTCAACATTAGACTTATCATACCTCCTCTCATTTTGTCTAAAATTGTAATCTCCTTTTCCTCTACCTCTTGATTTTCCTTGGCCATTGTATGATTGATTGTTTCCATGATTTTTGGCGTTGTTATAATCTCCTTTACCTCTTCTTCCATAACTTCGTCCTCGACCTCGACCACGACCATGACCATATCTTCAACCATGTCCTCTTCCTCTTTGATTGCTTTCTCCATCATCATCTTTTAACACAACCTTTGCTTTAAGTGCTTGCTCTAAAGGTTCTTCTTGCCTCTTCTTTGAAACTTGAACAACTAGAGGGCTCTTTACAAGCTCACGAAGACAAGATAGGCCCTTCAATGACACAAACCACATAATCACACTTTAGGTTAAAGGAACGAAGAATCTTCTCTACTATTTAAACATCTTCAACTTAATCATCATATCTCTTCATTTGATTCACAATGGCCTTCACTTGTGAACAATAATCCGAGATTGATTCGGATTCCTTCATGCGTAAAGATCCAAAATCATCTTGTAATGATTGGAGTCGAATCTTTTTTACATTTTCAATTCCTTGAAAGGAACTTTGCAAAATCTCCTATGCATCCTTTGAAGTGGTTACATTGGCCACCTTCTCAAATATTGAATCATATAGACATTGATGGATGAGGGCGAGGGTTTATTGATCCTTCTTCTTGATCTTTGCCAAAGAATCTTTCTCATTTTGAGACAAACTGCCTTCACTTTGAGGTTGCATAAAACCTTTCTTAACAATCTCCCAAGCATCTTGTGAGCCAAGCATGGCTTTCATGCGAAGACGCCATGTTTCATAATTTTCTTTTATGAGGTGAGGGAATTGAAATGAGTATACTCCACCATTGTTTGTCATTTCTTAAAGAACTTGGCTCTGATACCACTTTGTTAAGAAGTGAGGAGGTTTAGAGAGGATACAATTGTTTAGAAGCAGAGGTTGTATTTCACTTGAATGATTTAGTTCAAATACAAAGAGGTATTTATAGGTACAAAAATGACTCTTTATATCAAAGTACATGTACCCATTAATGAACCCAAATAAATAAATCATACATGAACTCAAAATCATACATGGACCAATATTTAATTATATAACTAATACATAAACATAATTAAACTCCTAACAATGAACTTAAGCATCTATGTATCTAGACTAACTTTTTAATTACTCTTTGTAAGCGATCTAGAAGGGGGTTGAATAGATTTTTAAAATTCTTCGTAAAGTTCTACAAAAATCAGAAGTTAATTCACACAAAAACAAGTTAAACAAATATAAGTTCAAAGAATAGGGAAGAGGAGCAAACACTGTTTTTATAGAGGTTCGGTGCTAAGACCTACGTCCTCTACCTAAGTTCCCACTTAGGATTTGGCAAAC
>JAOSBP010000002.1:6003818-6042973 GCA_027563825.1 Erythroxylum mucronatum | reverse complement strand
ATAATTGTAATCACTAATCAGTAATCACAGATAATCAGAATTGAAGAATGGGTGGTTAGTTGGGTTCGAAACTTCGAGTGCTAATTATAAGTCAAATCGCGTGGACTTCACGCGGTCGTTAAGCCCAGCCCCACCATCCACGTGATTGTTCGCTTCTATTTATTTGAATTGTACCAAACGGACCATACGGTCCATACCTCACGTAATGCTTAATTGCTTATGCGATTACGGTCTGAGAAATGGATCCAATCATGAGGTATGTATGTTTGTTCGTGATGACAAACGCTGTAATCTTCTGGGGGCGGGCCCAGGTGAATATAAGTTTTTTTTTCTGCTTGTGTAAAAGAAAAGAATGGACGCGGAACGTTGTTCCGTGATTTTGGCAGAGTCAACAAATCGTGCGGTGGTAATAACAGGTGGATTTATGTTGCGTATCCAACAAGAACAACATAGGGACGCATTGTTCTCACTATTTAATTTGGGATTAGGATCGTGTAAAAGGATTAACTACATGTGCTTAAAGGTTGAAACTAAATTCGAACTTTATAAGATTTTAATTCTCACAATCAATTATCAATATTATAAATTATGCATTTTTTGTTATTTTAATCATCTTGAGTTTAAATTTTCTGAAGAATCGAAATTAAAAAAAGAATGGAAACAGAAAGTGGGAATTAAAATAGGGATGAAATTACCGATTATGTGTGTTTGTTATATGTTCACGAAAAATGTGATTAATCAAGTTAATGGTTATATTATAGGTAATTAATCAAATTTATTTTTCAGTGAACTATAAAATAATAATTTTTATGACAACATAAATTTAAAGAATTAAAAAAACTTGTTTTAGCTAATAATAATATTAATAAATAAAATAAGATAATTATTAAAGAAATTATATATAAAAACTCTAATATATGATTTTGATAATAATATTTTCATAAAAATAATATATTCATAATATTTTAATTATCTTTTTTTTAATATTTGATTCTATTATACCCACATCTCTGTTAATAATAAAAATTTAGAATTATTTAAATTTTATTATAAATAATGTTATAGAATAAAAATTATATTCTCATCCCTACTTCTAGATCTAAACTCACCTGGGGCTGTCGTGCTCCTCGAGGAAGAGGCTGTCTTTCGCTGTTAAGAGTACTTCTGGCATTGACCAGAAGCTGAGGTGTGGCTGCTTAGCGTCCCCATTACAGTCACCGAGATGCACTTCACAACTATCAGACCCATGAAGGAATTTATCTTGTCTCCTACATGAAATGAAAATTTGACAACTCACGAAGGTCACTCTCGTGTGTGTATGTCAAAGTTATAATTTTGTACAATATATTCTCTGGCAGGTGAGTTTCCTTCTTATCCATGATTACCAAGATCTCCACCACTGCCACTCTTATGACCTATCCCAACTTTTTTCAGAACCCTGCAAAGACAAAAGTAAAGAGCTAGCTTTCACTTGCTGCATGTAATTTGGTTGTCAAAGTTGAATACTTTACTCCAAGCATGTGAAAACTCTTACAAAGGTATAACATGAATGCCTCAATTTGTCCTTTTCAATTCTTGTCTCAAGATCCCAATTTAGCTTCTCATATTGCAGAAGTTTACTGAGTCAGTAGTTATCGTACAAAATATACTGTATACTATATTAAGTTATAAGCTTGGTACATAAAGTTAAGTTACCTTGAAGGGAAGATACCTGTGTATAATGTTTATGCATGTTAAATTTTGGAAAAGGACAGGTGCAAGCGATTAAGACACTCTTGTTTCATTCATTGGCACATCCGGCACAAGGACCTATTGCGTATGTCTAGTCGATTCTTTGCCAAGTTTCTGTGTGTTCTTGCCAAACATGGCAATTCCTCTTTTCTTTAGTCCGACGGAAACCTAAAAACAAGAAGGGAAGTTTTTCCATCCTCTGCCACCGTCTTGCCTTCCAATGTTTTTTATCCCATCTTCTAATGTTTGCTCTAAGTAGACTAAAACACAAAAGAAGTTCATCTTCAAAGGGTCCAAAGAATCAACCGACAAAGTAGTAGTAGCACCCTATGCTTTGTCAGGAAACGAGACGTTGCCACAGTAAAACATTTGGATACGTGATTATCGTTCAAACAGCAAACTGTGATATGATGTGAGAGAGCCCTCAGGAAGGCATGAGATGACATACCAAAAAACATGAAAACTTTCATCTTTTCTTTCGCGGGTGAAGCAAGTCCGTTTGAACTACTCGAAAGTTGCGACCTTTGAACCTCAAAAACTCATCACCGGGGCTAGTTTGCTAAGCTGGAAGTCGCTGGAGAATGGAGGTGTAGTTGATTGAACGGTCAAGATTTAGTTGATTGTGTGTACAATGCTTACTGGGAATAAAATGGGAATTGAATTGAAGTGTCAGTCACCATCAGCATCTATCTTAGTTGATTGTGTATACAATGCTTACTGGGAAAAATGGGAATTGAATTGAAGTGTCAGTCACCATCAGCATCTATCAATCTATCAGGCATAGAAACAGAAAGAGAACTGTGATCCGGTATGTGAGAGTGCAAAATAAATCCAGATATTGTCATTTCATAACCAAGACTGAGATAGTGAGAGAGGGTTCATAGGTCTGATTTAAGAGCCTAGATCTAGAAAGCAAGACCTGTGTATGCATGATGTTGGAAAGTTCGATGGGCCTCTAAAACAATATATTATCCACAAGACAAAATGAGTGTGAGAATGTACTACTTACTATTGGGTTCGGCAGCTGCAAGCCATTTCACTTCGGCCTAGTTACTGTATACACAGGGATTTAGGCTCAAGTTGGAATCACATCCTTAACACATAAAATCTGAAAATAAAAAGAATCTAAAGTCCAAAAGTAGTCTGAAATCGCTTGAAAGTCTAAAGTTCACTTATTTTTTCATCCTCTCTTCGTTTATCCTCTAAAGATTCCGATTTCAATTGTCACCATTTTCCTCTCTTCAGACTATTCTACGCCTCTCAGCCTCCAAGTCAAAGGTTAATGGATACCACACATGTGAAGAACATGGAAAGGAACTGAAAAAAGAAATTAACCAATTTTTATTAACTGAATTTCAGTTTACTACTTACAGATCATTGCCATGGGGTGCACGAATCTTGTCCAACTCAGTAGGAGATGTAAGCCGCCTAATGTGCCCAAAAAAATGTTGAAACGAAAAAATTGGATCGACTAACAGCAAAGCAAAGCCTAAATGAACTTATTTTATCAATCTAAGTTTGTATCCAGAGGGACTTGGCCGAATACATCAGGACATGAATCCCAGCTTCCCCTTTCTCTAGCTTCCCAATATCCACCGATATACCGATAGCTATCACTTCCTTCATCCTTAGTGAACCAATTTGGCATCCAGCCCCTCTCCTGCATTTTCCGTGCCTGAATCCAAATCATAAAAGCAAAAATACGATAGTTACAGGCATGAAATCAACAGATGAGACACAAAAATTAGCCAGTCAAGAGGCTAACTGATATAATTAGAAAATGAAAAACACAATCAAATTGCTTGAAAATGCATATTACCTGGCGCTGTCGCTGCTCCAGTCGCAATTTCTCTGAATTTGCTAGTTCAAACCTTCCATCTTCTAGGTATCTCTGATCAGGTCTCATCCTTGAATCTGTAGGTGGCAACTTTTCCTGTATATAAGAATTACAGAAGACATAACCCCAATTAACTACAAAAGTGTTGAGACAAACAAAACCATATTCCAAATCTCTGGTCCAAATCAAGTGAGAGGTCATTAGGTTAGTTTACGTATTCAAAGGGTATCTTTTATTCGTTATCCTTAATTAAGGTTTAATAGTTGATGGATGTATAGTAGATAGAACGAGTTATCGCTGCAAACCTTGAGATATTATTACAGAAAGGGATGAACAAAAATCTATTAATGCAAACAAAAATAAGAACGTGAAATCAAGCACCTTAAGCCCAGGGGTCAGCTCATTCAGCGTTATGGCAAAACTTGTCAGGTTATATCTGGTAGGAAATTTTGGAGGCTTGCTTCGTTTCCAGAGCATATGAGCATCTTTTAAAGACTCAAATCCTTTTCCTTTCACAGAACAATCACCATTTACATAGTGCATGCTCTCATCCCATTTTCCAAAGAGAGTTGCAACATTTTTACCACTGCTATCATGAACTATTCCATGTACCTGACAAGTGTTTTCAAAAAGATCAACTTATGGAAATTACATTTTTATACATCTAGCACATTCTTCAGTCAAGTAAAGTAAAAGGGGAAGGAAAAAGTGGCAGAAGAGCAAACTATCATTAGAGAAAAGTGAAAGTAAACCTGATGAGGGTTTCGGTCTATGATAGATTGCTCCTTGAATTTCAGTTTGCATGAAAAGTCACGATTTCCCGATATACGCATTGTACCATAGTGATCACAGTACAGTTTTCCCAATATGAGATTGTATATTGATGTTGTAACCTGATATGAAAAGAGCAATTTATGACAGTATTCAAAGGAAACGAAGTAGACGCTAATCATTTGTCCATAGCATATATGTGTTATACATATTTACAGTCCTACCTTGCTCCATTTGAAAACCTCTCCATCATCAAACTCCAAAGTCAAAACACCAACAGGGTCAAGCTGAATTGATCGCCCCCAAAATTTACTCTTCAGATTGCTATCACCCCAAAATTTCCATCCTGTACCCTCACAATGACATGCAACGATCATGGGATGATGACTGACCTGACAAAAATTGTTGAGAGGAATATATTTATTCAATGGAAAGGCAGGTGAATCGAAATTCGAAGTAATAATTATGCACTACATAAACTTCCTACTTATCACAAATTCTGAACCAAAATCATGTCATACTTGGGCCTAAAACCTTAGAATCTTCTTAGTTCATCAGATGATACATAAAACGAAAAAGAAAAAAACTCAGATGAAATATACACGGTTGCACATTTAACACTTGGAAAGAAGTGGCGAACAGTCAGATTACCCTCATTTAAACGAGATCTTCATGAAATCGACACTATTATTGAGCTGGAAATTGGCACAGATGCACACCATATTGACAAAAGACCATAATATGGGGATCGTTAACAGTGGAATTTAAGGAGTAAATGTCAAACCTTCTCTGAGAAAAACCTGAGTCCTTTGTCTGGATAATCAGCCTCATATGTTTCCCCTAATAATGGATTAAATGGCTTGCAAATTCTCCCCTCGGTTGAAGCATATCCAGAAACAGCAAAAGCAGCCACATTAAGAATCCTCATTAGGTGATTGCCCTGGAAAATAGAAGGAACATAAAAAGTGTGTTCTGCACAGTAGCCTGACTCCCATGCCTCAAAACACTTCCTTCCCCAAGAAGAAGAAGACAAGAACTGAAAGTATCTGACCTGGTCAATGGATCTTAAACTAGCAATTAAATGACCTCTCTATTCAAAACCATAGCTCCCACTATCCCTAGCCAAACACACAAACAGACACATTCTCCCTTTCTCCCACCACTGCTGAGAATCAATGAAAATATTCTATAGAGCTGTATTATAAATGCAACAACGAGTTGAAAGGGACTTTATGTAGTTGTTTGAAATAACCAATTGTTTTTAGCTTTTCTAAATGACCTGGAAAAACTTTTGACATTCTATAGAGTCCGCAGAGTACAACAAGCCGAATGGTTAATGTTGTAATGCAAGACAACAAAAAGAAAAACAGTGAAAATAGCCAAACACCAGAAGTTTCATGTCAGGAGCCCAGAACTCACCCTTTTTCCCCACTCATATGCCCTGTCAAGGAGATATGAGTATTCTAAATCTTCAAAGCATTTCTGTAACGAAGAGAGAGGTTCGTTGAAATAAACGGGAAGACAAACTTTTATAAGGTCCTTTCCAACATTATCCTTTATCATCGACCATAAACTGACCCCTTTTTCTCTTTCAACTGGATCAGGCAATTTCTTACGCCGCTTAACATATGGATAATTTGCCCCAACAGCTCTAATAGAAGGATCAACGTCATCCTCTGATTCAACTGCACGAAGACCATCATCATCTGAAGAGAAAGATGATGTCCTAAAATCAGATCCATTACTTTTGAAAGAACCTGAAGACAGAAAGTCTCGCGTATCAAAGAAGGTATTTTCATCATCATCTGTTTCTTCCTCTGCAGCATCAACCCTCTCATTATCATCTTCAGATTCAGTGACACTTCCCTCTGGAAAATTTGCACAAAACATTGTGAAAAAAAAGAGAATGTAAGAGCAAAAGCTAAATCATTGTTAACCTCAAGTTACTCTTGGGGAAAAGCAACACATAGTAACGTTCAGTGTCAGGATCAGTTTGTACTAGACATCAGAACCATCACAATTAACTGTGACAACTGTCTTCACAAAAGAAACTGTCTAAAATTTCACCTCATTTTTGTCATCGTAAATAACACTTACCAATCTATGAGTTGGTCAACTTAAATATAGTCAGGAAAAATCACCTTGTACTGGCAACAATATAGAAATATCAAATTCATAGTGGCTAATAAAATCAAAACTGGAATTTAAATTTTCATTGCATAACTCACCGCTGAACTTTTCTTGTCTTAAAGTAGAAGAAGCTCCTTGATCATTTAACTGTCTTTGGCTCTCGTCTACCACAGTGTTCTCAAGGTCAACCTTTTCTGTCTACACAGTACAATACAAATGTCAATTACTTAACCGAACAAAGAAACTTGAAATGGTCTTGCATTGGATAAGAGGAGACACAGAAAAGAAACAAGTCTGCTTTGATATGTGTATACAATCTATTGATTAAAGACTAAATTACAACAGACTAAAGACTTCAGTTCTAAAATATAAATATGAAATTTCTTCAATCCTCAAGATAAAGAATGGCAGAAATATGATCCTTCATAATTCTATTATGTCATTATCTCAAATATTTAGGGAATGAAAGTCAAATATCAGGCAAAGTTCTTTTGTTTAGCATTACTAATTTCCAACATTATCTATCCATGAGGAATGAGAATGCATGTAAAATCACTGACCACCTGTGATGTGATGCTCTGCATTAGATGAAAATAGAGGTTTACTTGAAGAAAGCATTAACTCGAGAATATTCGGGAAAAAAAAGTTCTGCAGAGCACTGAAGACATACTGGGTCAATTGAAAAAGTCTTTCTAGAGCATCCTACATTCTACAGCTTCAATAGCAAGCCGATTATGAAATTCGCTACCACAACTAAAAGTTGACAGGCAATCAGATTAGATATAAATAATGTTCCACTCTCATACAGGCCATCATTTTTCAACAAGAAGCAAATAAATGTGCATCACCATTTACACATTTTTTGTAGCCAGTCTGAACAACCAATCTACAACTATATGTTATTGTTCATTGTAGTTAGTCCTAGAACATAGTGGTCTCACATATTTTTCTTGATTATACAATTTGATCAAAATGTGCAGAATTTTGCAGAGCTTAAAAGAAAATGAATAGCATTTCTTAATGTGACCAACCATCTCTATGTCATTTGAAAAAGATTGTAGCAAGGAGGATCAACTGCAAATAAGCCCCAGGAAAGATAAATGTCACAGTTTTGTGTTTGCACGCAGGCAGCAGAAGAACCAAAGCCAAAAGAAAAGATTCAATGCATGAGCCTCTTCCACATTTAACTATAACTACTGATCAAACAGTAGGTGGTCAACAAAATTTTGACAAAATGCGATTGTATTTGAAGATGATACAACTTTTTGATGTTTATGAGGAGGCTCTTCTCGCAATCAAACTTATATACAGAAAATCATGGAAAACACCAAAAATGCTAGCAAAACTTCCCCACCTTCTACAAGTTATTTAGAAATATTTAACTTCTATCTTCTAAAAAGAAAGACTAAGGAAATTTATCAGATCTGTCAGTAAGATAAACTGAAGAAACAGAAGAATTCTGAATTTGAATGGCACTTTGATTTCTAGTATCCATTACATCTACCTCTAATTGCCGCAGTGTATCAATGAGAAGCCATTGCTTCTGCTTGAGCAGCACAATCTGGTTCTGAAGGGATGTAAACTCATTCCTCATGATAAGCTCGCAATCCTGGATTGCAGCTTCTTCCACACCCTCTTCTTGAAGCCTCTGCCTCAATTTCTCAGTTGAGGCTGCCACATTGTCTAAAGGAGCCATCAACTCACTGTTGGACATTCGCGGAAACATGTCCTTCACTGCCTGCAAGGCCTCCACCCAACTGATACGATCCTCGCGTGTCTCTGCTCTCAAATGGAGCCTCTTTGTCCCAGTGAATATGGAGAATCTCTTGTCATCGGATCTACTTTCACGGATTGAAGATACCTATAAGCATCAGTCGTAACAAAATCTTTATCAGGTATGAGTTGATTTCCCATTAATGTTACATGAAAAATGTCAGAAATGCAAAAAAAGTACCAAAAGTTCATTTCCTAGCAAACAGAATTGCTAATTAATAGCAATAAAGAAACTAGATCGTTAGAAATCTATTTCATAGAATTAAATGTGGAAGAATAATTACTTGTTAATCAAAATTTCCATTAAAAAATCAGGAATTCGACATAATCATCAGAGGAAGTCAAAGTATCCATCGAAAATGTTTCCAAGGAAATGACGGAGATTAAAAAAAAACAAAGAAATAAGTCATCGAAACAAACAGGGAATCCATAACAAAAAAAGAGTTTATTGTTAAAAGTAAGTTAAAGGAGATTTTTTATATACCTTGAGATGAATTTCCCCAAATGGCTTGCGCTTCAAATGGGAGGTGACAAATTTAGTCCTGGAAATCCTTCTCATAGACTCCTCACCGATGACTTTGGATCCTTTTTCAGTCACCTGATTAACGACGATCTTATCAGGTCCATGAACCTTGTAGTACGACAAAACGCCGTCCTGCAAAACAAACCATCTCGGCCTCCAACCTTTACCGTAATTCACCCACTTATACAGTATACCAGAGATCCCACTCCCTACGATGTCGTTTATCTTAACGTCCACTTGCGGCTCGCGGCCGGACCCCATGCCAGCCGCTCCCAAAACGCGCTGGCTCAGTCGATTATTGCCGTTATAGTCGTTGCCGTTAGCATGATGATGATTGTGATTAGTTGATAAAAAGACGTTCTCCTGGGATAAACTCGAGGTGGATCGGGCATTCGGGTCGGATCTGGAGGTGATTGCCATAGAAATGTCCGGTATTTGCTTCGCCGGGGAGTGATCGGATACGGTGGAGATGCAGCAGAACGGATGCATGGGATAGGCTTCTCAGCGAGCGAGGCACGGAAGATGGAAGACAACGGCGGCTAAGCGGCGGCGCATAGCGGCTGATGAGTAATCGAGAAGTTTCCTTTTCATGTAATTTTGATATTTGATATTATTCGGAGCGAGAATGATAAAGCCTTAAATTATCAGTTAGCGAGAGAATACCGGTTTACGAAAAAGAAAGAGAGGGTTGAAATGCGAGAAGGCCGGAAGAGAAAGGCAAAGGAGAAAGCGTGACCGGTGAGAGAACGAATACCCGGTTGGTCTCTTTTGAAAATATTCAACCTAATTATTCTTTTATTTTATTATTTTATAGTCCATTCCGGACAGTTTAAATATGAAGCGGTCCGTTGGGTCGGAGTTATCAGTTATGACCTACGACTCCTTCTCCCTCGCTCCTGTTCTTTGATGTATGGGTTATCAGGAGCACTGTGATTCTGGCACGTTGATCGGTTTAGCGTTTGGTCCATCCATCACATCTGTTGCCATAGCGGTTTGAGTATTTGATTTCATAGTTATTAACGATTTTTATATAATTATCATGCTAATGCACAAAGTCAAAAGCCAATTTGGCACCTTAAAAAGCTCGCAGCAAACAAAGAAAGAGCGTATATGCTATATATTATTCGGATTTTAAAAAAATAAAATTAAAAGAAAACAACGCTAGCTGACAGTCGGGAGGTCGTGTGGAACGAACGTGTATATAAGAACGTGGAAGTATGAACACTGTGCAACACTAACGGTGTTAGAAGCGCATTAGTCCGTCGAGATCGAATTGTCCGTTTCTGACGTTGGAACATCAGTTGCTGAATATTATCCCTTGTACGGCCACGCGTCGCTTCGTAGTGCCTTCTGATTCCCCCAAGCGTGGTCTTCCATCGTAGTTTGTGATTTTGCCATTTTGGTACCGTATGTTATGGTAATCAGTGCGAGCATCCGTTCCCCGTTGGGACGGGGGGTGTCAGAAAGATGATATTTGCTGACGTGGTAATTTCAATTCTGAATAAATAATTTATTTTCATTTATCTAACACATGCAAGCTTGGTGTAATTAAGCCATGGGGAATTAATCTTAATCATGACAAAACAATAGTGGGAGGCATTGGATTGGAGACCCGATGGCCCCAAAAGCCTCCAAAGAATATACACTTTATGCTAATTGACAATATTGTTTCAAGCAATAATCACAAAAATAATTACGAGCATTTGGAATCTTCCCGGTCCAAGATCCCAACATGCTCCTTTCTTAAGATTTCCTTTTGACCCAAACTAATTATTGCCCCATTTGTCTCATCATGTTTTAGTGCCTTTTTGGATAGACTTATACTACTAAGATTTTTGTCAGTAGAACTTTTCTAAGAAGAATTTTTCTAAAAAGTCAGTTAATTGTTTGACAGTCATTTAAAAAAGAACTTTTTAAAAAAAGATTCATACAGGAGACTGTTCGACAACATAAAAATAAAAACTATTTTTAATTTTAACTATATTTTATTTTGTAATAAAGTTATTTATGCATATAAATATTATTTAAAGTATATTAAACAATATGCAAAACACAATATATTAATTATTATAAAATTTTAAACTATATGAAATATAAATAAAAATATATCTAATCAAATCTTTTATATGGATTATAACATAAATAAAACTAATATCAAAAATAAATATTCAAACATATAAAAAAAGTCAATTAATATTATATAATTTTCAAAATAAACATGAAGATATGTTTGTGGATATTGTGGGAATTATGTGTAAAACATAAGGGCAAAAAAGATTAAAAATAGGCTCATTAATTGATCTGAAAAATCTACTAAAAATAATTTTTTTAGAAGCTCTAAATTTGGCATTCTTAAAAAGCTGTATTTTAGCTGCCAAAAAAGCTATATTTACAAAAAAAAGTACTTTTTTATTTTACAGTCAAACACTCATTTTTCTTACAAAAAACTTTTGCGATGAAAAAAAGTACTTATTCTCACTCCAAAAGCTCAACCAAACAAGTATTTAGTATGAAATACATTACATATTATTTTTTTACATTTCATAATTTCTTTTAAAACTAATATTTAAATATTAAACATTGAACATTTTTATTTACATGTTATTTTATGAAATTAACATAATAATTAACAGCAATAACAACATCCTTAATTAATAGATATTATTTTTAATTAACTGACAAAAATTATGGATTCTAATATTTTAAGTAGAGAAAGAGTTCAATTATAATAACAAATTCAGATAAAAAAATGATACATTCCTTTGAAAAGTAAAAGCAAAACATATGGCTTACATGAGTTCTGCTTTTGTTTTTTTGTACGTGTTCTCACTAATCACGCAACCCAACCGGCCTTTTTCTGCAATAACTAAAGAAAGGACCACGTTTGTTTAATTATTTGAAGTAAGCAATTTGGACTTCTTCAAGACGTCTCTTCTCTGGTGCTCCGGTGGAATCACAGGAGCACGTCACTTTCTGGTGGGGGCTCCCACTGGGCGTTAAGGTGTACCAAAGTGCAGGGGATCACGGACGATAAAAGTCTTTTGACCGAATCACAGTCAAAAGCTGAACAGTGAAGCTGACATGGACAACACGTGGCTGTCATTCTCAACGGCATCGGAACGCGGACTACCTCGTGAACTGAGATGGAAGCTGCCACGCGTACGTAATGTCGGCAGTAATAGAATGTGGTCGCCTTTTCCGTGCTTTACAGTTGTACATTAGCTAAACAAGTTCAGCGCCGTCAAATGTCTCACGGCTGTTGATCACTCACCGTTCAGGTGAAAGTAATATTTTAGAAATTGGATATTTAACTAATAAAATTAAATAAGTTAAAAAGTTGTTTTTAAAAAATTAAAATTTTATTAGAAAGAGATTATTAAATATAAATTAATTAAATAATTTTAGATTATAAAAATTTATTACTTTATAAAAATCTTTTAATAAATAAATAAAATTTTAATAATAAATATTATTAAAATAAATTAAATTTTAACATTAAATAAATAGAAACAATTTTTTTTTTGGTTACAAGGAAGGAAAACAAAATAAATTACATGAGCCTCTGAGGAAGGCTAATCCCAGCCAGATCCTCTATAAGGATAGTGGTACACTCTGAAGGTGCGCTTTCAAAAGTGGTGATCCCGAGACTAAAATTGGCTGCAAAGTTGTCGAGCTAATCTCTGCAGCGATTTTCCTCTCGGTAAGTATGCCGGGAAAAACGATCCAGTTTCAGATGAGTAATTCATTGATGCCCAGGACGAGTGGGTTGAGCGACCTTGTCCGGTGTGTTGCGTCGGATAGGAGGTTCTGAACTACTAGAGAGTTCAGCTCGAGTATCATGCGCCGATATCCGAAAGCCCAAGCTAAAATGCAAACCCAAAAAAACACTCTAGAGTTCCGCCGATATGGGGGAGCACCAACCGATATTTTGTACAAAGTCACCAAGCCAAGCATCGTAGCTATCCCGGATAATTCCACCTGCTGTGGCTGAAGAGGTTGCACTGTTGCACGTACCGTCAGTGTTCAGTTTCACTCATCCACGGATAGGCAGACACTACCCAATAAGTTGTTCGTAGCGAGGTCGAGAAGCAAGACAGGTCCTACCTTGCCAGACATAAGCCTAGTGGATCTGGCGGACATAGTTAAGCACAAGGGTTGTAGGAGAAGGCGGCCATAAGAATTGCCGATATCCGAGGGCCCAAGCTAAATGCAAACCCGAAAAAATACCCCAGAGTTTCGCCGATACGGGAGAGCACCAACCGATATTTTGTACAAAGCCACCAAGCCAAGCACCATAGCTATCTCGGATAATTCCACCTGTTGTGGCTGAAGAGGTTGCACTGTTGCACGCATATTCAATGTTCAGTTTCACCCATCCAGGAATAGGCGGACATCACCCAATAAGTCGTTCATAGCGAGGTCGAGAAGTAAGACAAGTCCTACCGTGCCAAACATAAGCCTGGTGGATCTGACAGATATAGTTAAGCACAAGGGTTGTAGGAGAAGGCGACCATAAGAATTGGATGTCGAAGAGGGCTTTATTTCTCCACTTCCATAAACCCAGGAGTTTGTTGTATTTCCAATGATCGAACTCCTGACTACTTAATTAAAATGAAGGAATGTGCCATCTACGCCAACATATTGGGTTTACTAATAAGTTTTTTAATTATTGGATAAGTTATTTCGTTAACTAATCAAATCAGATGTGACGATCATCTGGTTAAGGGGCGGAGGAGGGATCAGATGCAATGGGCATCACGTAATTGTGTTTGTGGACCCTAAGTTTGGTGTAGGATATTGTGTTTTCTTGTCCCTCCCTCTCTCTTTTCTTCAAGAAACAAAAATATCACGAGTCTATTTTAAGCGCGTTCTTAAGATAAGATAAAGGAGACATTGCAGCTGCTTCTTGTGACCAATGACTTGTGCTTATTATAAAAATGCAAGACAAATTTTTATTTAAAACAATTATTTTTATTTTTGTTTTGTATAAGATTGAATTCCTTTTCAATATTTTAAAAACTTAACCGGAAGTGAAATCGGTAAGACAAAAGATTTAAGGTTTAAAACATTCAACTGGTACCGTCATAAAATCGGTTAAGGATTGAATAAAATTAAAGAATTTGAAATATGATTACAAGAAATTGTCAAAAATTTTGAAGTTTAATTAATAAATTGATCAATTTTTAACAACAAAAATTATTAAGATCAATCAATGTTAGAAAGACCTGACATGGTATTAGAGCATACTTGTTTCGATGATTTGGGGCAGTGCTCGGTTATATTCCTTTGCCCAAAATATCTATCAGATGTCTAGTCCTGCTCTGGACTGAGAAGGGTGTGTCAGAAATCTCACATTGGACAAATATGAGAACATTTAACAATTTATAATAGTGTGCAAACCTCCTCCTCTTGAGCTAACTTTTGAGAATGAGTTAGCCTTTCTAACAATTAAATCGAAAGGTTAAATAGTTCAAAACTTTTACCTTTTAAGTAGCCGAAAAAGTTGAGTTTTTTAATCATTATTTCGTATCTTAAGTGTTAACACTTACTTTTTAAATTTGTATAATTGGAAAGATTAGCTTAACATAAACAAAACGTGTTATAAATACTCTTGCCCTTGGCATCCCTTTAAAGTTAGTGGTGAGGGTATAAATTGAGATGCCATTAGTATTGATTTGATGCTAGAGGATGATACAAACTATAGCTGACAGCATATATACTCCCCAATACCGTTCCAAAACACAACAAAAACTTTCCCTTCTCTTGGAATAGTCTTACGATTAATGATTGTTTAAGAACTGAGTACTAGTAGGTAGATGATGCCTGCACGAGTATATGTTCCATCACTATTCTTGCATCAAAAGACTTCCTTGAAAGTGGAACCAGCAATGCATCACCGTCCATGTAACCCATCACATGCCTACCTTGGTTAGTTTCACATGTTTTCTCTTTGATTACTAGCTGGGCGAGTGTCATTTGAGTGCTAAGAAAGTCAATTATTATTCTTAATTCCAACTCAAAGAAACTTCTTTACGAGCGTGCAAGCATGTTACATTAGAGTAAGCGAGGGTCCTCTCCTCCTTAAAATTGGGTCGATTAGAGTGTAAGTAAGATGAGAAAATAGGAATTGCATACAGTGATTGTCACGGTGACAGAACAGAAAGCATGCAACGGTTAAGGGTTTAACGTAAGATCTGTTGCGTGGTATAATATAATAAGGAGAAAGAAGAAAGCAGGAATGATGAGAAACTGTGGTTTTTATTAGTCAATTTATAAAACCAATAAAGTTGGCTTTACACAACAGCTTAAGTTATTGTGATGAAACGGTTACTTAACATGGCATTAGAGTCTTTATGACCAAGTGGTCGTGAGTTCAAATCCTACCACTCATCTTTTATTCAGTACAAGGTAGAGTGAGCCTGTGTAAGTTTCAAGCCCAAAGAGCTTTTACTTGAGAGGGTGTGTTAGTGAATATATAAAACCAATAAAATTAGTCTCACACAATAATTTAAGCTAATGTGATAAAACGGTCAAGCTAATGTGATAAAACGGTCACTTAACAGTTTTAAGACTGCACTGTTAGAATTTTTGTTTTTGGTCCACCAAACTTGTGGTGGCCATGTGAAGTTGTGACCACTCGAGGCCTTGTCTTTTAACTTCCGTCGTAATTATTCCTTTCTTTGCTTGAGCTTGTCGCAAGAGAAGGTAATCTTTTGCTGGTTTACGTAAATGTGAACATACTGTATGAATCTCCACGCATCTTAACCCCACTTCTTGCCAAAATATGTGAAACTTCATATCTTGACAGGAGCAGGAAGGAAATGGAAATTGCTAAAGAATCCAATCGCGTACAATTTGGAAAGTGTCACGTAAATTTATTCCGAGTTCATTGAATTTTCTGAGTTCATTGAATTTTCCTGGAAAACGCGTGTAAGACTAAGGATTATTCTATTTTCATTTTTGTCCTTTCAATCCGCCCCCTTACCCACCCCTCTTACCCCCCTTTTATGCATTGAAGTTTTATCTTGAACATGCAATACATCATTTAGTAAGACCAACTTTTGATCACTCTAGGAAGGGAACAAAGAAACAGTTAACACCAACTGGAACAACTTGTTTGTCCTCCTGTATGTGATCCATATCCATTGAAGCTGTGTTTCTTCTCCTTCCGTGTGTGACTGACACACCATTGATGCATCATTGTCACTTTAAAAGGATATCATGATTACTGATCACTTGCAGTAATAGCAGTACCAGAAATCCGCAGGAGGACGTTTTTGTTGAGACAATTGAGGGTTTATTTTGTTCGGTCACAATTTAAAACAGTGGACTTGACACTAAAATAGCTTAATAATTCGGGATTATATTATTACAACGTCGTGAGTTCATTTTTTCTCTTGAACCTAATATGATCACATAAGCAACACAAGTCGCGCAAAAGAAGAGAAAGATGGAGAAAAGCTGCAATTTGGACGTTGAGAAGCTTAAACTTGGGAAAATGGAACCTTTTAAGCTTTCCCAAGTGACAAAGAAACAGAACAAGTTGAGCTTTCTTTTCCGTTGTTCTTTTGCAACCTTTTTTGAGTGATGAGGAAACGTCAATATGATTCCACGTTGTGATGGAGACAACATCTGCAACTTACCCCAATAATTGAAGCAACCACCAATCACCTACCATGTCAGACCCTTTTGTTCTAGGCGTAATACGATGGTAGGGGGTCTTGT
The DNA here is from genome assembly GCA_027563825.1 of Erythroxylum mucronatum. Lineage (NCBI taxonomy): Eukaryota > Viridiplantae > Streptophyta > Magnoliopsida > Malpighiales > Erythroxylaceae > Erythroxylum > Erythroxylum mucronatum. The sequence goes on along the minus strand of JAOSBP010000002.1, from coordinate 6,026,483 downwards.
CTCTTTTTACTTCCAGGTAGAGAACAGAACAGAACTGGACACGACAGGACATAACAGATGCTGCACAAATGCAACGAAACAGAACATTGAAAATGAAAAACATAAACGTCCCACAATCATAGGGACGTGGCTGTTTCTGAGCGTTAAAAGGCAACCCAAATCCAGATTTCCCTAGCCAATCATCGCCTTGGTAAAAGAAAGAATTCTCTATACTGCTTGTTTAAAACCAGAGACTGAGACAACACAGCAATGAGAACTCATAAAAGACCTCGTTATTTTGGCACGAGTCTCAATAGGGCCTGATCGGTCCAGCTAGCCTAACTGCTAACTAGTCTGTCTCCCCATAGTCCCCCTTGGTATAACCTTACCGTATCACTGTTATTGCTGTCGATTTGTACCATTCTGAGATCTGCAATAAAAAATAAAAAGAAGAAACATAACTTGCAACAAATGATGGACTAACAATTAATGTCTTGCATGCCCATCCACAAATAGAAAATTCTGTACAGAATTTTCAAAAGACGTCATATGAAACAAAAAAACAAAAAAACATGTATTGATTAGCTTAAACAAGTGCCTTGGGAAAGGCCAGAAGTATATATCCAATGTAATTCCCAGAGTTAGACACATGCTGCTGGCGAACTTTCTTCAATCAAGCTTCCTTCTCACTAGTCCTTTGAAGAAGTCAAAACTGCAGCCAAACCAGAAAAATCTGACTGGTTACGGTGTGAGGATTTACAGGTTCAGGTCCTTACATGAGAACTGAGGAATAAATTGCTGGGACTAATAAAAGTGTGAGCAATGAAGAGCAACGTACATTACACTTTGCCAATTAGCAAGCATGATCAAGATGAATTGATATGGACAATGCATCAAAGTTCACAAATTAGGATTGAGTTTCTTTACGATGGAATGTTCCTTTCAAACAAGTACGCATTGCAGGATTACTGAATAGTCGTCAAACTTTTTACCAAGTTAATATTATTCCATAACCAATGGTCGAGGGATACGCACAAAACTCAATTACAAGGTAACCAGATTAAGCACCTCTTTGGTCATCACATTTCTTTTAGCATTTAATGCAATTTCTCAATGTAAGGCAATCTACTTAAAGGCAAGATGTACTCAATTACAAATGTTCATTTGAGGACCACAATTTATGCATATTCCAATAAGCCACATATTCTCTACAGGCAATTTGAATCAGACACAATATTGTATATTTTTGTGGAGAAATAACTACTCTACCTATTGCCATCAGGATGAAGCTCACACATTTGACCGTCATCACCAAAAGCTAGCAAATACCCTGAGGATGTCAAACCCTGGAAATAAACCAAATTTGAACGTTTAAGAGAAGTTATCCAGGTAGCAGAAACAGTATAAAACTTCCACTTTACTGTGCCGCTCGATGTAATATTGAGTCTGAATAGATGTTACGTTTCAGTTGACCATTTTATACAATAATCAAAATGCTAACTACAATATAGGCTTGAGCTTTGGGTTAAGGGTGCTTATACAAAAGTCAAAGCAAGTGTAGTCTGACTACATAGGGATAATGTGACAACTTAATTTCTAAATATGTGCACAATCACATTTGCATGTAGTAGCTCAGTTTGGAAACCCTAAGTATGCCATACCTGAATGGTCACCACATTCTCCACAGATTGATCTCCATTGTTTTCCTGTATGATGACTCGCTGCCCACTACATGCACAGACAAAGATAAATGACACTTAATCGAGGAGGGACACTACAAATCCACCAAACTACTTAAGCTCATCACTGCATTTGTTAGGACATGCCAATTTGCAGAATTCGCAATATCAAAACCAAAAACCATTAACAAGAAACATTTATGAAAGAAGAAAGTAACCAAAATACAAATACCACCTGTGTAGCCATGTTTTGTAATACAGATCCTCAAGAGTTTGAAAGCCTGGAACATATAAAGCAAACAACTTCATATTACGCTAAAGCAAGTTCAGCAATATGTGGAAAATATATCACATTCTAAGCGAAACTAGGCCCATAAACAAGTTCATTTGATGCAAACTGTGTGTCAAAATTTTCCAGACAAGTCTCACCTAACTTTAAGAATTTGCAACTTTGCTCATGTCCCCAGAAGGACTTCGTCTTGTTGGTAGCTTAATTATAATTAATACATGATTGATGAGCAAAGTAGCTAGCTAATTCCAGTTTTACTTTGGATAAGAGTAGAACTGAAGAATCTCTTCATTCCTTTCCAAGCTCCCAAAACAGGAGATGGGAACAGACCAAACATATTATTACGATCAAGCTATTTCAAGTAGGAAGTGGCAGCATATTACAACAAAAGTGTATAAGAAAAATCCCAATTAGGAGACCCTTGGGCCAATAAAAGAAACTATGACCTCAAAGATGGAAGTACACACCATTAAGAAATCTAAAACTAAGTATTCTAGTATTAAGTTTGCATGAGCAAGTAAACTGATAAATGAGCTTAACCGATAGATTCAGTTATTTTTGATCCTGCAAGTTCATCTAAGAGGTGGGATTATAATACAACAAAAGGTTGCAATAGGAATCCTGAACAGTAAACTACTGGACAAACAAATGAAAAATATGACATGAAATATGAACCAGACACTAAAAGGAAATTTAAAATAAAGTATTTGACTATTGATTTTGCATGAGCAAGTAAATCAATAAATGAGCTTGACCAGTAGATCTCCATGGAAACTTTCATGACCTACTCTTCCATATATTTATGATAATGACTAATAACCATTAAGAAAAGCCCAAGGATGTTTCTTCAACCATATAATTTCCTCCCAGTTACGAGGTTTATCGAGATCGAACTAGAAAATTGCAACTCTTCCATCAATATGAGATGACATTCTAATTGCATCCAATCAACATTGAAATTTATGGGAGTCAAAGGATTAAATTGAAAGGAACTTTCCTACAAGAGAATGATCATTAGAACGGTATAAATGTCAAAATGCCTTTTCCATAATTGTAAATGATAGGCCACCTTGATTTATGAACAGATCATAAAGTTTTTCAAATTTGTTGAAAAAAGCAGCAAGAACGTCTTCTCTTCTAAGTTGAAAATCAGAAGTGGACAATTTTCTCAGCACTTCATTCAAGCATGTCGTTGGCTTCTCATTGTTAACGTTCAATCCAATGCCTACAAAAATAGACAAGTTTACCAAAAGGCTTATTACACATACAGAAACACAGATACAGATACTCGAAACAAATGTGTATAGCACACAAAAGAGAGTCTACCAGCGCTGACATTGAACTTCTTCAATTTATATGTTGAGGTGCATAAGATGCCTCCAACTTTAACGCCATTCAGGTATAGATCATTTGGCCATTTTATTTTAACATCAAGATATGGTAAACCCTGAAATAGACGTTCAAAATGGCATATTAATGTCTATATTTCATGGAAGTAACAAACAGGTCTGAGTGATGGTGGTGAAAATGCCAGCAAAAAGGAAAAATAGACCTCAATCTCTTACATGACGTCTTACAAATTACAATCTGCAAATATGATTTTTCATCTAAGCTAGCTGCCTAGACAAAATGTTGACAATAAATACTCTTTTCTAGATGAAGTATAATCATGCACCGAGCACTAAAATTTACAAAATTTCCTTTCTGTGACAATTACAATACAACATGGAATAACATAATTATGTAGTGCCACACTTTATCTGACCTTACAGTTATCAGTATCCTCAATTCTTTAATTTGTTATTTAAGAGCACATACTATAGCCGAGACTTCAGTAAGTCTAGTTTTTAAAGTCATTATGCTGAATTCAATATCAGATTAAAGGACATGTCCACATATTAGAAGAAAGTGTGGGCCTTTTATGTTCCTTCAACAGAGGTGCAAACCGCTTTCCTCCATACGAATATCATGAAATGATCAATAAGCACAAACCTCTTTATTGCAGATATCCTTTATTGCCTCTGTAACAGCGAGAGATACTACATATTGTAACAATGGCACAATTCTCCCGTCCTCCATTTGAACAGTAAATGAAAACAATAGGCAACCAATTGGAGATTCCCACACATTTTTCGACCTGCCTATACGATGAAACAACAATAGTAGAACTTAATGTCAAGCATTTACACAAGGAGATCAAACTCCACAAGCATTACAAACCTCTTCCTTTATATTGGATATCGGCAACACAAACTGCGCCAATTGGAAGCTCTTTAAAATTGCTGCCACATAATATACAAGTGATCAATTTTAAGCATCTACGCAGCATCTACACAACTGTAGAAAGATTAGACTTTGGGTGATGCTTACTGGGTAACCACATCGTGAGTTGAGGTCAACCTAGGCGACCAAATGAAAAACCTACCGAATTGATTAGTTGAGAGAGAGTTCATGAACAATTCTACATTGAAAGACTTATCCTCACAAGTTTTATCAACTTCTGATTGCAAAAGCACGGAAAGTTCTCCATTGTCGGGGAGTTTAAGAGTTCCGTTGTTCTTCAAAGAACGAGCAATTTCATTCTCCGCACATGATTTTCCACACAACACCAGCTTACAAGCTGAACTACTATCCATTGCTAAATCAATAAACAAGATGCGAATGCTATCAGACTTTCAGTCAAAACTAACTACAAACTGCTATTTTACGCTCTCCACTCTTTTTTCTTATCAACCAGACACAAACCTGCTACGGCTAGGTATCGAGAGAGACTATAAGCTCTTCGGCTTCCAGAAGTGAGATGTCTTAGAAAACAATACGACAACGTACCAAGAGGAGATGTAAAGATACGCAAGCAAGGCGTAGGTGGCATAAGATGAAGGAGCTCCTCTTTATGACGGAGAGACCGAGGCAAATTACAGGTACCAAGGAGTAAGGAGCTTGAGGTTTTTCGTCACAGACACATGTACACTCGACCGTTAATATTTTTTGCGGGCCCTGCATCGTCACGACTGTGGTGGAGCTTATCCACTCGGCCGTGTGTCTCGGGCTGTTGTTAGCTGATATGTGTCTCGGCCGATTTGGCAATAAGCATATTATTGGTGACTCATTCTATTAGCGATTTATTAGCGATTAATTGACAACATATTATATTAATTGATTTGATTAGTACATAAAATTAGCTATTTATTTAAAAAGATTTAGTAAATTTTGTTATTTAACATTAATTATTTATGTGTAAAATAATTTATTAGGGTATGATTAAAAAAATATAAGAATAAGAATATTATATTTTAATATTTTTGAAATATTTTTATAAGAATTTAGATTTTAAATATTTAATTTAACAAAAATTAAGTTTATAAATTATTTTATTATTTTTATTATTACTGTCCGCCATCTCATATTAAATTTAAAAATGAAAATAAAAAACTAAACAATTTAACGTAAACAAACAAGTTAATCAGTACGTTATTATTTATTTTAAATAAATTATTTGATAAATTATGATTAAATGATAAATTCGATACTAATATCAGTAGATCAATGCGTTTTCGCATTCGATTAACCGCACTTCATAAATATTTTAAATAAATTGAATGCTAAATTAGAGTCCACAATTTATTAAAAGGAAAAATTGCAAAATCCTATCCAATTTGATATATTGGTTGGCCGAGTGTTAAAGTTCACAAACAAGAATAGTTACCTGAAACATTCTGTATTGGTTGGTCCACCCCCTAAGGGGCCTTGATTTCGAATCTTTCCACAACATATGTACAAGCTACAGAAAATTTCTAATGCAAAACCTTGTTGTCTCTTGTCTCCAAGGTCCTCAACTGTCATAGTTGCATGTTCGTATAATTGTTATGCTTAGTCATTTTCATGCAGATTTACGTTTTGGGTGGGGAGTAGATAATAGTAGTGGCCTCAAATTTCTTACAAGAACTAGGTGAAAACAAGAGCTTTCTGTCAAAACGTGATAATACAGGATGATTACATATTCTTACAAACAAATGTGGGATAGGATAAGCATGACTATTCAATTTCATAGAAAGAACATCCCAAGCTGACACACAAGTTCTTATTTTATACACCTATTATGTTTTCTATTCTCTCGATGTCACTGTCAGACATTCCCGAAGCTGAAAACAAAGTTTAGACAATTGAGAAAGCAACATACACTGTTGATCTCGTGATGTTGTTGACTGAGATGCTGTGGGTGGATCTCTCAGTAGTTGTTGGATATCACTGCAGAGCATAGACGCTTCCTGGTCATTGGCACAAGCTTCAGCAACAAGTTGAAGCAACTTAGATCCATGGTCATGAGATGAGGATGGTTGGGACGGAATTGGAGGAACTAGAAAAGGGTGTTGAAGTAGTTGAGGAATTCTCCATCTTTCATTGCGGTCCCACGCAAGACATTTTTTCATAAGATCAAGAAGCCAGGGGTTTGATACAGGTTCATAAGTTATTTCATGGTTTGGATCCGTGATCACTTTGAATTTGGCCCAGAAAGTCTTGTACTCGGAAAATGGAGTTCTTCCATACACCATTTGGTAAAGAATGCAACCAAGAGACCATATATCTGACGGACGACCACATTTTATAGTGTTTCCATTTGCATCCATCTCATTGCACATGAAAGCCTCGGGAGACATGTAGCTTAATGTACCAACCTACAATTTGTTAGAAGTTTGCAAGATTTACTTTTAATACATACCTATATAGAAAATCAAATGGCTGACATGTAAAAGCAATGGATTATTTCCTAAGATACCTGTGAATCCCTTTGGATGTTGGTCGTATCACTCATTATGGCTTTGGCAATACCAAAATCAATCAATTTTAAAGAACCTTTGACAAGAAGAAAGTTTGCTGGCTTCAAGTCAGAGTGCACTATCCGCTCTTCGTGTATGGTGTTGACAGCTTCAAGTATTTGCTGAAAGATAATTTAAAATGATGAATTAGATGGCTTAGCTGATCACCGTGTTTTTGTTTAGAAAACCATCTGAAGTTAGAAAAGTAACAGGAGAGAACATCGCGATCTTTCATTGAGTACTCAAAACTATTTAAAAAAGAGGTTCTATATCATATCAAAACAGTTAAAGGATGGATCTCCTATGATATAGCTAATTTCACAGTTATCAGCAACAGGAAGAATAGCAGGTTCCCTCGGCACAGGAAAGTGGACTCCAATTATCAAGTTGACCTTCCTCAAGATTACAATAATGGCAACAATGTTAATAATTAGCTCAATTGATCAAATACTAGATCAGTGAGCAAGATAGACAGAGAAGAAGTATTAAAAGCACTATTAGCAAAGTAATTAAAAATAAGGATGATAGTTAAGTGTACCCCACAGACCTGCCAGTAGAATCTTAGCCAATTCTCATATATAGACTGATTGAAGCTATCCAATTCTTTCCATTTCTGCGAAAGCATGTGAGCCAAATCAATTTCTCCGTATTCAAGCACCATGTATATATATCCATCATCCTTGACTCTTCCATCCTTATTGCTCATGCACCCATTCATCACTTCACGAAGCAAAGCTTTGTCTGTCACCTGATTCGAAAAGACTACTAAAGATATCAAAAGAATATTATACATGGTACAGGAATATATGTATATCAAAAATCTTTTGGGATCGTGAATTTGAGAAAATATAAAGTAGGCTCCATAAAAGAACTCGAGTGGAGTAACTCTTATTACCCCACAGATAATATCTTACATACATTATAGCTAAAAACTTAAAACCACTCACAGGCATTGGCGTTGTGTGTATGCATAAATGACAAGAATAACATGGGATGAGGGTTAAGGAATTTTTTGTGAACAATATTCCTAATGTTTCATCTGAAGAGTGTAGATGCCAACTACACTGTGCCATGTTCCACATACTTTGTTCCTTAACACAGGAGGTGTTTACTACCTCCTTCACAGAATAACATGTAATTATTCAACACAAATTAAAGTTCACCATCCCATTACTACGTGAATTTTGTTCATCATATATATTCTAAGTGCTGCTCTATTTTTCAACTGCATAGTCAACTATTCAATATTTTGTATCAGTTCATAAATCCACACAACCTTGAACAGGATATTACTTGAAACCAATTTCTTTAGGTTGCAAACAAGTACCTCATAGTCTACTAGTTGTATAATGTTGTTTTTTCCCTTCAGTTTGTTCAGATACTCAATTTCCTGGCAAAATCCATAAGCTGTTGCATAATCACGACCCTTGAGCTTGATTTTCTTGAGCGCATAGATTGTACATTCTGAAGAAATGACTTTGTGAACTTCACTACTTCCTCCACTTCCTATCTTACCAAGCCTTTGGTACAGCTTCCCATTAACTTTAAAGAACATCTCAGGATCATAGGTTTTTTTGCGGGAAACTGACACAGCTTTACCACTTGAAACCTTTTCCTGTCTTTCTGGTTTAGCAGGCTCCAACTTGGCATCCGAAGTTACGCTTTTGGGAAATGGAGCTTGATATTGTGCATCAGTGGCAGCATTTGCTGATCCTCTCTCTTTAATTGACTTGTCACCAGCATGAGAAGGATTGATTGGAATGTCAGTTTCCTTGGGAACACTACTATCTCGCTTTCCAGGTAGGTTATTTCCCTTAATTTGAGGATCCATAACAGAGGTGGAAACTTGGGTTGCATTGACTGGATGTTCAATCAGAACCCCACTTGTATCCTTCCGTGAAGGATCTGAGAGCTGGTCTGTACTCCCTGTATTCACGTGTTGAGGTTTCATATTAAGATCTCTTAAATCTTCAACTGCCACATTAGAACTGTTATGTGGATGCAAACGGGAGGAGTGAGTAGTCGAATTAAGCATGGGTGCTGAAGTAGAATTAACAGATGTTGTGGTGGGGCATGATGACCCAACAACCGAGGACTGAGTTGCAGGCTGGTTCAAAAAACTCCTTAATTGTTGAAGATGGTCCTGAATAACTGATGTTCTCTTTGGTAATGTACCTATTGCACTTTCAGATCTTAAAGTGTTATCAGATTCCAAATTCTGAAAGTTCTGATGTTTGGAATCATCTTTGATAGTGTTCAGTGCCACTGCTTGGTTGCTTGCATCCCAATCCATTTCTGTCAATGAAAGTGAACTTATATGAGAAGATAAGCTCCCCATTCCAGTGGCCATACCATCACGGGCCCCTGCATATTGGAACAGACGAAACAAATACATGCAAAGCAAAGTGACAAATTTATGAATTATCAAGAATTCAGAAACTTCAGTCATAATGTCATGAAAGTGGCAAATAATTACTGCAGCACAACTGACTTGAGATATAAACTGGAAGTGAGAAGGAAAGTAAATTACCCTGGAAATTGGCAATTGTTTTCATCTGATATTGAACTTTGCCCTTTCCATCAGCATTTTCAGATTCTCCAAGCAAGGAAGGCGCTAGATCATTTTCTTTGTGATCAATGCAAGATTTAATTTGTTCTCTCTTCCCACAAAATGGGTTGTAGGTCTCATCTGTGGTCTTTGTGATCGTGCCTAGCATGGAAGGTGGCGTAATTGATGCATCTTCTTGAGTTTGCTTAGCAACAGAAATTGCATTTTTGGTATGTACAGCAGAATCCTTTATACTGTGAACATGAGTTGACGCAACATTTTCAACCATCTTTGAGCTTATGCTAGGACCGACTTCTGAAGTTGTATTTCTAGACGTTTCACGTTGTGGGACCACTATACGCCTAGGCATTATGCTATAAGTCTGCATTGCACCTAAAATCAACAAACCAGTCATTTGTGCTTTTAACAATTATTGGAACAAATTTATAGGAACCAAGATGATCCAACATCACCCAACACCAAAGCTATCCACTCCTCCATATTTCTTTTTAACCAAACACATGTGAGCAGTTGCAATCTGAGTAAATAAAGCATCTACTACTAACCTACAAGATTTTTTTCATTGTACAAGGTTTAGCACAACTGGAAGTTAGTTTCTCGGGAAGTTACTCCAATTGAGGATGCTCTCAAAAGTTATCATTTCAAAGGTTCAAAAAAGAAGGCAACAATACACTGCAAATTTGAAGAAGCATTCCTGATTGGTAATTGTTTACTTACAAATTTCCATAACCTAAGATTTTGTGTATCCTAAACTTGTGGAACTTATTTGCAAGTTAAAATTTTGGGAATTCTTTGCAACTCCACATGTCATGTGTGTAGGGACATTGAAAACTACGGAATGGAAATCCTAGATATAAATCACTTAAATTTCCTTCAAAATAAGTTAAATAGAAAAGTGAGTTCCATCCTAGTCGAGTTATAACATATACTAAACCAAAATATCATAACTGGCACAAAGCACTGTTCTTTTAGCAGGTGGGAGGAAGGAAGTTAAACACTCTTAATTCAATTCCAGCCCTATTTCAAACAAAAGGTATTGAGAGATACCAATGAATTCAACAGTATTAAATTGATTACTTCACATATAATAATTTTCTACAATATAATTCATTTCATTCCTAAAAGGATTTTCAAAATCACTTGATTCCAAACAAACACGCCACAGCCATCAAATTTTCAATTTTCACCATAAGAGCCAAGCATAAGATAGAGCCATAATTTCCGAAAAAATGTGATGAAAAACAAAACGATAAATAAAATAACGGTTATTCATTTGATAAATCTACTGCGCAAAAAGAGGGGACGGGAGGTACCGAGTGGACGATGACGCTTGAAGGCGGCTTGAACATGCCGGAGAAAGTCCGGCGGAGAGGAAGAAGAAAAGGAATATGAAGAAGACGACGTCGTGTCTGCGTTGACAATCGGACGGGCGAGACTCTTCGGCGGGGGAAGGTTAGCCTCCCTGTCCATGGGCGGATCTTAACGGCATTTCCAAAGGCAAGAAAGCCGAATTGAAGAACAAATTAGCAGATTGTGCAAGTTTGTGTAGGAGATTCAAGTGTAGGCTCCATCGTGTAGTATTGAGATTTGAGACGCATCGTCAGTCACTGCCCATGCTGCGAGAGAGTGAGAGAAGCGAGTTTTGAAAATGGCTTATTGGCGCTCTCTGGTCCTCGTAGAAAGCAGCTATTGGGCCATTCTCGGTGTTGTTTCCTTATACTATAGTGGGCCTTTATGAAGTAATAAATAAACTCCATTCAAAACTTCCAGTCCAAGTTTGGACCAATAATCTTTGGATAAGGAGTGCTGATTAGTTGCTCCACCTAGCCCAATCATGTAAAGTTCAACTGAATCGTCAAGTTCCTTCTTCAGCTAATATACCCTTGTTCAAAAAATCGGACCAGATCTTCTATTTTTGTAAATCAGTTCTTACCGTATTTTATTAAATCTTGTTCACACATTTATGTAAGTATTAATTAATATATTAATTAGTATTAGAGTAGGCAATAACGCTTTTGATAATTTTAGACTATTTTCAAATGTTCGCATTCACATAATTGTATGTTTGTTAATAAAGTGATGGAATTTATTGGAATTGTATAGTTATAAAATGTTGCTTCTCCGTAGTTATCTGATGACATTTTCAAGATCTATGTTTCAATGTGTCTATCTTTTCAATATCACCACCACTGTTACAAAAGATACGCTTAAAATATTCACTAAGAAGAATCATCTGTTGTTGTTTATTTTTGTGTACAAGAGAAATAACCAAGAAAATGAGTTAAAAAGAATCCCAAAAAATGGGACTAAAAGGTCATTTTCTCTATTAAGGTTATTGGCTATGAAAATTTTAATACATAAACGAACAAAGATTTTTTCAAGCAAAGAAGTTACCAAAAGCCTTTAAAAATTTACCAAGCAACCTACATTATTGTATAAAAGCGTACCCTTTTTTTTTTTGTAAGAATTGAAGATAAAAGCAATAGTCAAGATTAGGGTCTTGCTTAGATGATTAGATGTTTAAAATAGAAAAGGTTGACCTTTTGGCTATGTTTTTTCATTTTTGTTTTACAAGATAAGAATACAATTTTGTAGCAAAAGGAAAGAAATTATATAGTCAAGTTGATTTTTTAATCACATGTTACCCTGTTGTTTTAGTTATGATGGATCAAGGTTTGCTTACATAAAGAAAATAATTTTTACGATGAATTGATCAAATTTGAACTGGAAATGATTTTTTTGAGTTGAATTGGTCATAATTCATAATTGTGGCTTCTGATTAACCTCTCGAAAGGAATCAATTCATAGTTTTGTGTTCAAGACTTATCTTATTAAATGTCTATTGCATGGAAAGCTTGTTAGTCGCTAAAATGGCCTATCTTGAAAAGTTCTTTATGCATTTAACTGTGCATTTTCAATTATACATGTTTATGTAATGCTACCAAATGAGACAAAAGGTTAAATTGAACAATTGAAAACACTAAAAAAATCGTCTAAAGGTGGACTATGGCTTATGATCAATGACACTAAAGGTGCTTATTACCATACTTAGTGAATGTGATTGCATATCCAAAGGTAACATATATGTTAACTTGAGTATGATAGATTGCCTGTTAAAGTATGTTTATGTTAGCATCATTATTGGTTAAAATTATGAATTCAAGTGTCACCCAAAGTTGAACTTAAATACATATTCAATGTTTATTGTTTGTTTGAGTCTGTTAAGGTTACTCAAAGCATTTTAATGTGTGAGCTTGTGTAGTGTTTGCAGCTTTTCCTAAATTGTTAGCTCTGGGCATTGGGTTAGTCAAGTTTAATGGGCTAAATTGTGCGGATTGGTATGAGAAAAGCTAATTTCAGTTAGGTGTTATAGATTTGACCTACAAATAGTTTCGGGTGAAAAGCTTGTAGCCATTATTGAGACTAGTACAAAAGTGGACAAGTTTTCTCACGCGGCTTTGAAGCAGTCAAGCAACATGAACTTAAATTGACATGAATGATGATAGCTAAAAATGTTAAACCACTAATTCTTAAAGAGAATAATACAAATGAATTTATGATGAAGATTAAGGAGTGTTCCTAATCAGATATAACTGACAAGTCCATTATGGGAACCTAATAAGTGAGCTGATAACCAAGAAGTTTGACTGTTCACAACCTATTTATGATCATATGATGGGCATGACAAATCTAATAACAAAGCTTAAATAAATGAGTATTGATGTGAGTAAGCCTTTTCTTTCAGTTTATCATCAACTTGCTTCTTTGTGAGTTCATCCAGTTTCAGGTGTATTATAATACCCTTAAGGAAAAATATAACTTTAAAAAATTAAGGCCATGCTAGATTAAGAGTAAGGAAGGTTAAAGCAGATGAAGGAATACATTTTACAATTCACGTCAAATCTAGTAGCAACAAAGCTAAATCGGGTAAGAAGGACAAAAAAAATGATAAAGCCCTAACAAAGTTCAGTCAAGTCCATAAGAAGTTGAGGTATTACTTTTACAAGAAAACTGGTTACTTTAAAAAAGTTTTTTTGAAAAGAAATGTATGGTTTAAAAAGAAAGGTATACATTACGTTTTAGCATTTTTCAGATAAAGTCTTATTGAAGTTTTTTTTTTTGAGAAAGTAACATATATATTAAATAAAAGGAGGGTTCATACAAGAGAAGCTATGTACAAAGTAAGCAAAAGCCACAGGTGGCTCTCAAAATAGAACAAAGAAGCCACAGACGGCTCTCAAAATAAAGCAAAAGCCACAGACGGCTCACAAAACAAAGCGAAATAACTAGGTAGCAAGCCTCCAGATATGTCGTTGAAGAATTGGTATCTGAAGACGAGTCTCAAGGTCGAGAAGCCGAGAACGAATAAGCTCAGTGATGTCCGCAGTGATGTCGTGGGTAGATCGGTGTCGTCTACTGAAGATGCGGTTATTCCTCTCATACCAAAGGAAGTAGACAGTGGTTGAGAGGACTAATCGTGAAAGTAGATGTCGGTAATCCTTGCGGCGGCGGAGATGAGTGCAAGCCCACTGAAGAAGGGGAACCCAAGAGGTCGAAGGCTAAGCAGTGTGGGTCTTCGTCAAGAGAGAACCCCAAACGGCGGCAGAGAATCGGCACTGAAAGAATAGGTGATCATGTAACTTGTAGTTAGATTCTTATGCAACTATAAACATGTCACATGTCATATATTACATAGGAATTCCTTTCAACCTAACCTATAAATGGAACTAAAAAGTTCTTGTATATAAGGAACATAATGAAGCATGGATTAAGGGAATTGGGATGTACAGATTAATCTTAGAAACTGGATGTTATTTGGATCTAGAAATGTGTCTTTTTGTTTCTAGATATAATCATAATCTAGTTTATATCGGAAAGTTTATTGATATAGGATTTAACTTTAAGATTAAAAATAAAGTTTTTTTCATTGTATAAACACAGGTACTATTAAGGTTTTGGTACTTTTGTTGATTGTTTATATAGCTCAATCTTGGTGTTGATTTTGTTGAGTCTCCATTTCATGTTGAAAATAGTATATCTAGTAAATGTAGCACACATAATGACTATTCTACTTTCTTTTAGCATCAAAAGTTATGTCACATATCCAAAGAAAAGACATTGAGGTTAGTGAAAAGTAAAATCTTACCTCAATTGAATTTTGCTAACTAGGATGTATGTGTGGATTGTATTAAAGGTAACCAAACCAAACGCATACCAAGGAATCCATTTACAAGAAGTAGTCAACTTCTTGAGTTGATACATACTAACATCTGCAGTCCTTTTGATGTTTCATCTTAAGCAGTAAAAAACATTCTTCACTTTTATTAATGACTTCTCATAGTATTGTGACTTGCATTTGTTGTATGAAAAGTTTTAGTTAATGGACATCCTCAAGGTTTTCATTAATGAGGTGGAAAGTCAGCTAGATAGAAAAATAAAATTAGTAAAGATTGATAAAAGTGGTGAATATTATAGTAAGTTTGATGGAAGTGGATAAAGTTTGGGCCTATTTGCAAAATTTCTTAAAAGTTTAACATACATGCATATTAAACAATGCCCAATAAACCATAATAAAATAGTACAACCGAAAGGTAAAATTGTACTCTTATGGACATGGTTCGGAGTATGCTAAGTTACAGCAATATGCATTTATTCTTGTGGATGCAATATTAAAGAATGTTGCATATCTTCTTAAAAGGTTCCTAGTAAGGTAATTTCTAAGACTCCTTACCAACTATAGACAGAAGGGAAACCTAGTTTAAGATACCTTCATATTTGGGGTTACTTGACATAAACAAAGGTATATAATTCATATGAAAAGAAGCTTGATGTCAGTACCATTAATGGTCACTTCATCAGTTATCTTAAAAAGTCAATAGGTATAGATTTTACTGTCCTAACCACAATATGAGAATATTGAAGTATAATAATGCTTGTTTCATTAAGAATGGTCAATTTAACGGGAGCAGGGAACCATAAAAGGTAGATATTTGATAAATTCAAGTGAAAAGTACTACATTCAGTATGTCTCCTCAAGTTGTTATCCTTCTTAATGTATTAAAGTCACACAAGATGATGGAATAACAAATCAATATTCAAAACTCACAAGATGGATATATAGGTAAGAGCCAGCTAATGATATGTAATTATAACCAATTCTTTTAAAAAACGTTTAGAAACTAAATTTGTCCTAATTAAAGGAATGTATTCAATTTCATGGAACTCAAAACAATGTCATAAAATAAGTTGTAATGTTATTGTCCCTAAAAACTCAACTTTGTTTCTTATACCATATCCATATATACATATTGCTCCATACTAGCTAGCTTCTTTTTGTTTATCATTTCCTGTAATAAATTTATAACATGAATTATAGTACCATTTTCTAATTACTAAATATTAGAAGGAGCATTAATAATATTATAATCTAAGTAAACTAACAACAAAAGATTACCTTATTTCTACTTTAGCCTTAACCTTCATACAATCTACCTTCTTATGCCTAAACTTTTGGTAGTAATTGTATTTTCCTTTGAAGCCCTCCTTCTTGAGGGCAATGGAATCCAAGGCTACTCCTTTCCCACTCCATTTCTTGCCCTTATTTTATTTCTTAAAAAACTTGTTAATATTAGTATTCTTTGAAGGAAGTCATTGCCACACTTCTTGTCCTTCCAATTTTCATACCATCCTCCTCCTTAGCATGAATCGTGGTTGTCTCCTCTATAATTCGTTACTCTTACTATGCATTGTAACTCGACCTAATGGAACTAAGATGGGACGAAAGTAAAACTATGATAAACAATAAAATTTAGTTCTTATCAGGCTCTATATTGATTGCCTTAATCTTGTGATAGCAAGCTACAATTTTCCATAATGCTCTTTAATCCTACTAATACATTTATAAATTATGGAATGTAGAATGCTCTAAGAACTTATTCTTCCTATTCTTAGAGAACTTCTTATACTTCTTGTAAATGACTTTAAGAAATTCCTTAATATTCTCAGTTTTTGGAATGTCAACATCTATTGATTCCTTTATGTGATTTATAATCATCAAATAACATTGATTTAAGTATGGTCATTCACTATAAAGCTTCTTAGCACTAGCAAAAGTCATGGAAATGGGGTTAGGAGGAGAGTCTTCTCTTAAGGTTATATCCAATTTTATGATTGTGAAGTTCATCACAAGAGATTCAACCAATTATTTGCGATTAGTCCTACTAAGCTTTAAAATGGCAGAGAATTGAGGATTGATTGGAGCTACAGAAAAATCATAAAAGAAACATTAATACGCATGCAATACAAGATCATGCTATTCACTTTTTCTTTAACTTTCTTAAAAGATTTATAAAAGTGATCATCGAATGCTACTATCCATTGATCATAAAAAATATACTTGTTCTCATGTAAAAGTAGTGCATTAAATATCACAATCAAATGCATCAGTCAACTATCAAAAGAATAGTAAAATTATGTAGATTTATAATATTCAATATTTCTCTTCACCAATTTAAACATCTTACTAAACATTGAACTTATTAATAGGATATGTTCATTATTTGCACAGATCTTAGTAAAAAAGTCGATCGATATTGGAAGAAAAAAGTAAATGAAAATATATGAATGCCTATACTTACAAAAGGTAAGTTCATAAGCTTACAATATTCAATTATATTCAAAACATGATAATTAAAAAATTAACAAAATGATAAATTAAACAAATGATAACTAGTAAAAAAAGACATAAAGTTATCCAAAATATAGCAAAGTTATCATGTAAATAGATGAAATATTCATTGTAATTAAAACATATTAAGGCACCTCTCTCAAAGCAATAACATTGATAGAAATTTTAATTATTTTTAGTGGAAAAACTATAAATATTCAAACAAGGATAAATTTGCAAATTAAGAAGGAATGTTGTAAATAAATACTCAATGATGGAAAGATGATCAATTTTTATCTGTGGAAAAATTATAAGTGTTTAGTAGTAGCATAATTGTACATACTTATTAGTAGACTTGTTAATATCCATTAATAACATAAATGCAAATATTTTATAATGACATAATACTAAATATTCAACAATGACATAATTGCAAATATTTGATAGAGATATATCTGTAAATATTTATCCTTTAATTTTTAAATGAGTTTTATGGCCCTTAGGCAACCTACAACTTAACCTAATAATATATCATTGTTAGAGAAATTATTCTTTATGATTTTAGAGTGGTTTTACTAAGTGATCCATGACATCAATTTGGACAAAGAACTACCAGTAAGAGATTGAAGAACGATAATTTTTTAGCTATGAAGAATTTCAAAAATGCTCATATTTTAACCATTTTTATTGAAAAACCTATCAAAAGAACATGTAATGTTTACATGAATATTTGCTTTGCAAAAAGGGTATGCCTATGTGAAAATTTTCCAAAAATTGAGTATGAAAAGAATGAAAATTAAAAAAAATAAGAGGTAAAAACGTCTTCAAAACTTAAAAAATGACTCTGTAATAATGGTTAGTATTTAGGCGACAAATAATAACATTAAATTAATAGCATGAATATGCCTCAACCAACTAAAATAAAATTCTATAAATTTGAAGGATGTGAAAACAATGAGATTAGATGAATAACTTCTAAAGGTGATGAACAATGATTAAAGACATGATTCCTTAATGAACTATTGCAAAACAAGAATCTACATAATGAAGAAGAAAAATAGGGCGTTTAGAATCATATTCACCCATCTTTTCCACACATACCACACAATCATGACTTGATGATATGTCATAAATACATAAAAGTACATCAAGTAGGATAAAATATATTTATGATGGGCCATAAGTCTAATGAAAAGACTTGGACGAGATTGATGAATGGACCTATGGCCCATAACATATTTAGCAATATAATATACTTCCAAATTTATGAAATTTATGTTCTTTATGGTTTTTTACTTTTGATATAAGCTTCTTTGTTTGATTTAGTGTTTAATGCTTTCTGGGTTTGATTATGTTGATCTCTTTGCATTTAATATTGTTGAGTTTACGTCAAGATTGAATTTTTAGGCTTAAAGATCTTATGGTTTCAGTTGTTTTGTGTTTCTACATGTTGAGTTAAAGTTGAGTCCTTTGATGCTTTATTGCTCTCTTATCATCTGGGTATTGATACTTTTCTACAAATAAAGAGATATTATATTTCGTTATATTTTAGTTTTAAAAATATTTTATTTTTAAAAATCGAGTTATATTTTATTTATTATTTATTATTTATATATGTATTTATTGTAATTTTAGTTACATTTTTTTTAATGTATCAGTTTTACTTATTTACTCTTTAATCTACATCGCTCTTTTATTGTCACATTTGCATGTGGGTATACTGGAAACAACCTCTCTACTATGTAGGGGTAAGGCTGCGTACTTTCAGACCTCCCTAGATCCCACTTCATTGCAGGATTTCAAACTAGGTGTGATGATGATGATGATGATAATATACTTCCAAAAAATGTCTTAAATGTCATATACATATAATTAAGATGGTAATTGTTATAAGATTATGCTAGCCCATACTAATCAATTCAATATTTTTAATATCTCCCAATCCTCTAATTTGGGTTATGAGATTCAGAGAGATGATGGAGAGATAATTATATAATTTTGTATATCAAATGAGAGGAAAATATGGAATTAAGGTTTTCTTTGTGAGTAGGACTCACCAACTAATGGATATCACACTAAAAAATTAAAAAGATTCACATCAACATTAACATAACACTTAACTATCGAAATTATGGGGTCAAAAGTTCCACTAGTTAGAGATTTAACTTATTGTTTTAAAATATTATTGTTCTTTTGTACATGTAAAAAAAGTAAATTTGAACCTTATCTGCACGAAAATTAAATTTAAATCATAAAATTTTAAAGTATTCGAAAAGAACTGTAACGTTTAAAAAGTATTAAGTATCAGCGATAAACAACCCAAGTTCGACCTGACCTAAAGTTGATAGACTTAGCCTAAGTTGGCAAGCTTTGGGCCCAACTCAAATATTTTTTTAGGCTTTAGGCAGGGCTCATACTCGAGCTCCACAACCTGGCTCAGTATAAAACTTGAATATATATCTATTATAACTAATCTAGCTCACTACTTCCCTTCTTTTCTCTATCCTCCTCACCTTCATACATAAAGTTAGCTTTTTGGAGCAACAGATTGCGACTTGTATGATATTCGTGAAATGATGTAAGGCTGAGATGTGGGTTCAAGATAGTTCAGTTCAACCATCTTATGTTTTGTTTGTTGGATTTGAAAAAAAAGTGAGGTGTGAATTTGATTCTGGTAGCACTAGTTTCATCCTCTTACACGTCTTTAAGCCAATGAATGAAGTTGTGTAATTAATGCTTCTTCTTTTAGGTTTGTTGGGAATTTAAATTGTAGAAGGAGAGATGATGAACAATATTGATGGAGGTAGGCTAGGATTGAAGAGAGGGAGATGAATATGTTTTAGGCTGTTTGGATCATCAAGTTAGGTTATGGGCATTTAGAGCCTTCTTGCATACTTTGGACGGTCTTCAAGCTACTTGAAACTTGATTTGGTTTAGGCTTATATAATATTGTTAGGAACAATTAGGACTTAGACAGAGTAAGGTCGCATCTAAAACGAAACTAAAAAGTTGAAGATAAAATAGATACACACATTTTACATAGAAAAAACCCCTAAATCAGGGTAAAAATCACGGGAAAGGATGGAAGAATTTTACTACTAAAAAATTGGAGAATTACAAGGAGACAAAACTAGACCCATAAAAAAATTCATAATATTTTTTTGTCTCTCTTTTTTGTCTCTTTTTCTCTTAACCCACTTCTCTCTCTTTTTATTTTTGTTTTGCCTGTATGTATGCTTTCTCTTTGTTTAATAGGCAGGAGATTGAAGGTATGGTTGGCCAAATTGGCCAACCATTATTTGTTTTATTAGGCATGTTAACATGCCAACTAAGTTTGACAATTCTCCCACTTGAGATTTGATTGAGAATCAATCATATCTTCACACAATTCTTTCTACCTTACCACTTCATGTTGCTTACATCTCTGTCAGGTCACACGAGGATCGACACCACATAAACTTGTCAACATTGATTGCTTTTGTCATAAAATCTGCCAGGTTATCCATTATATGAATTTTCTGCATGTTCACCGTTCTTTCTTCCACTTTCTCACGAATGAAGTGATACTGAACTTGAATGTGCTTTGTCTTTGAATGAAATGTAAGATTCTTTGCAAGATGTAAAGCACTCTGACTGTCATAATACAGAGTAATATTCTCTTGTTTATATCCAAGTCAACATCTTCAACCACACTGCTTCTTTACTAGCTTATGTAGCTGTTACATATTCTGCTTCTGTTGTTGATGTAGCCATAACTGGCTGCAGTTTTTGAACCCAGTTCACAACCCCTCCAGCTAATGTGAACACATACCTAATAGTGGATTTACTTTTTTCAAGATCACCTGTATAATCAGTATCAACATATCCTATGACAGTAAATTTTGGTCCTTTATAACATAATGCAACATATGAGGTTCCCTTGATATATATGAGTACCCTCTTAATTGTATTCCAATGCTCTCGACCAAGATTTGCAATGTATGAACTAACCACTCCCACTGTATGTACAATATCTGGTCCTTTACAAATCATAGCGAACATTAGGCCCCTCACTGTTGATGCATATGATACTTTAGACATCTTCATCCTCTCTTCTTCATTGCTAGGACTCATACTTGAGGATAACTTGAAATTAACAAGAAGAGGGGTATAAATTGACTTACAATCTTGTATGTTAAATTGCCGCCAGATCTTCTTCAAATAATTCTTTTGAAAAAGCCAAATCTTTCTATTATTTATGTCTCAACGAATTTGCATCCCTGGAATCTTGTGTGAGATCCCATATTGGTTGGAGAGGGGAACGAAGTACGCCTTATAAAGGTGTAGATACCTCTCCCTTACAGATGCGTTTTTCATGCCCTAACTTACCGGATTCCATCAAAACTTTGAAGTTAAACGTGCTTGGGCAAGAGTAATACCAGGATGGGTGACCTCCTAGAAAGTCCTGTTGGAAAAGCAAAACCGAGCGGGTTGGCTCCAAAGCGGACAATATCTGTAAGTGGGTGATTTGGGCTATTACAAATGGTATCAGAGTCAGTACCCGAACCGTTGTGCCAGCTGGGTTGAACCCCAAAGAGGGCTAGGCTCTAAGGCGGTGGAAAGTGTGAGATCCCACATCGGTTAGAGAGGGGAACGAAGCATACCTTATAAGGGTGTAGATACCTCTCCCTTACAGATGTATTTTTATGCCCTAACGCATCAAATCCCATCAGAACTGCAAAGTTAAACGTGATTAGCTAAGAGTGGTACCAGGATGGGTAACCTCCTGAGAAGTCCTATTGGAAAAGCAAAACTGTGCGGGCTGGGTCCAAAGCGGACAATATCTGTAAGTGAGTGATCTGGGCTATTACATCTTGTTTGCTGATCCCAAATCTTTCATTTCAAATTCCTTAGCTAACTGTGCCTTTGATTCTTTGATATGATCATTGTTAGGGCCTGCTACCAACATGTCAACTATATACAACAGCAAGACTATAAAATCATCTTTCTCAAACCTGTTAAATTATGCACAATGGTCTGCGTTCAGTTTGCTGTATCTAAGGCTCATGATGAAGGAATCAAATCTCTTATACCAACACCTCGGTGCCTGCTTTAAACCATACAAAGATTTGTTCAACCTGCAAACTAAGTTCTCTTTCCCTTTATCTTCAAAACCTTCTGGTTGGAGCATATAAATTTCTTCTTCAAGATCTCCACGAAGAAATGTAGTTTTCACATCTAACTGCGCAAGATGCAACTCAAATATAACATACAATACCAGAACTACTCGAACTGTAGTGAGTCGTGCCATAGGAGAAAAAATTTCATTAAAATTAATACCTTATTTATGAGCATATCCTTTTACCGCCAATCTAGCACGATATCGCTCCACTTGATCATTACCACTTCGCTTGATCTTGTAAACTCATTTATCGCTAATAGGCTTTCTTCCTTGCGGTAATGACACTAGCTCCCATGTCTTATTCTTATGAAGTGCTTCAATTTCTTCTTGCATTGCTATCATCCACTGAGATGCATCGGAACTATTCACTGCTTCTTAAAGAGCTGATAGCTTCTTGTCCTCAGTTGTAACACCCAAATGCCCCCTGGGAGGATACATGGATGCCACCCAAGACAGAACAAACAAAAACACTGATATTTATTATATTTAGTAACGCAAACCCACA
>JAOSBP010000002.1:5993415-6003718 GCA_027563825.1 Erythroxylum mucronatum | reverse complement strand
AATTGTTGCATTATTGCTTTAAATGATTTGAGAAATTGCTATATGCTTGATATGTGAATTTGGTTGATGAAATGTGAGATATTTCATGTTCATGAACAATTGTGTTTTCGAAATATGCCTTTGTGGCAAAATGTCAAGAAAAATTATGTTTTCAAAATGTGCCAATTGGGCAATCTGCTTACAAGTCATGAAATACATGTTATGTGGGTTTGTAGTGGTCCCCTAAGTTAAGTCACGTGCACGTTTGACCTGCTCGCTAGTGGCATGGAGTTCGTTCATGGACTCCCATAAGTTCACGGCTACGTAAGACCATTAAATGGGATTGCGATAGTACGTTCTGTTCACGGCTACACAGGACCCTTAGGGGAAATGTATAGTACGTTCTGTTTTGGACCCACCCAAACCATTTCTGATGTGCTTATGTGCTTATAAGATGTTTAAACAAGTTTGATGCATTCATGTTTTGTAAGTTGCGAATTTTGACTAAACGATAAGAATTTTGAAATACAAGTATTGTACGATTCAATAAGATATTTTCTATGACAAGTAAACGATTTTCAAGGTTTCTACTTATCTTTTTATTATAAACTGTTGCCCACGAGCTTTCAAGCTCACTCCCTTCCTGTCCCCACCTTCAGGTAATGAGCAAGAGATGGAGTGAAAAAGAGAGTCAAGGCAAGCTTTAGCCACATTTTAGAAATTTTGTAGTTCTTGAAACTTTTGAAATTTGAGATTTCGGATTGTGTTGTATTTAAAGTTTTTCAAACTCTGTTGCTTGAGTAATGCCACGATGAATTGAAGAAGTTTCGATTGTGTATGTTTATATTGACTCCCGTGTTTTAATGGATGAGTTGGTTTTTGATGTTGGCCTTTTGTGGGCACGCCACCTTTGTGGAATGATGTCTAATAAGGGTTCACGGAAATAACCCTACAAGGTAGTATGTAGGTTCAAGTTTAGTTCGATGATATTCGCAAGAGTTTGGTTCCGAAATCGGTGCCTAACATAGCCGGATAACCATCCTTAACAAAAACCAGCGTTTAGCATGACTTGGCTCAATTGATATTTATTTATAGTGAAAGTTGGTGTAATGAGAATATAAGAAGAGTTTTGAAAAGAAGAATAAGAAAAAGTATTGTTCCTATCTGAGCTCCCAATTGTTTTGACAATGTATTCATTTCATGTGTACTATATATTGGTATGGAAAAAAACCTACCATAAATTAGGATAAGCAATATCATGTTCCATGATATTCTAGATTATATTTATGTAACTCATTTAAAATAATTTTTATTATGTAACCACTGAATTACGTAATTGGATCTTTTAATTATTAAATATTATAAACAACTTCTCAATTAATTAAGGGTAAAGTTGTATAATATTGAATCTCTTCAAATTTCACATTTTAGATAAATTTTTACTGAATTATTGTTATTGTTATTCTTATATCCTTTAATTATAGGATGAAATGAACATGTACTTTGCATAATATTTTCATTAACAATCTTCAAAGGTGATGGTAAAAGATGGATTCGGGAAAGGTTAGGAGTTGTTCCTGTTGTATGAATTCAAAATCAATTATTGGACTTCTGTGTTTGTACTTTATCCTTCTATAAGAACATAGAATCAGAAACATCGAGTGCAGACCAACTAATAGACCATAGGAAATAATACAAATGATCTTTGTATGCTTGGAAGTTGTAAGTTGTAACCTTGTGGGAGGAGGAATCAAATCCTAGAAACTCCAAATCAAATCTGCCAATGAGGATAAGGTACAACACATGTGTGGGTCTGGACTCTGGACGATCATTTCTGACAGTATAACGCACGTCATGTTTGTCGATCTGCATGTGTCACTAAGTGGTTGGATTCTTTTGACATTAGGGATGCTGTTTCCTGAGACATAGAATCTGCTGATGCAGCCGGAGTTGCGGGTTCACAACGTTTGCTTGCTTGCCTTTTCCCAGGTCGCTTCGAACTTTAACGAAAGGGCCAATCCAGTCATCCCTTAGCATGTAAATAACAGTGGCATACACTGTGCAAAGGCTGACGCTTCTTTTCTTCCGTTTGATGAAGAGTTTGGTCATTATGACTGTGACCGTTTGTTCAACCCATAAATTTGCTCAACAATAACTTTATATATTTTAGTTTGTTAGATCCATGGGTATAAATTTCAAAGAATACGGTACAGGGTAAAGGGAACGAAGGTAGAATAGTGTGCAGGTAATTTCCTGAAAGATATGCATGTGTTTTCTGTGTGTGAATAACGCCAATGCACTTTACTGATGAAGTAAAAGCATGAAGTGACATGGACGAACAGAGAAAAGTTGGTCTTCCTTGGTTCGCAGAGAAAGAAGAGTAAAGAAAAGAAGCGAAAGATGGAAGGATATGAAAGCTGCCAAGTTTAGTTTTGAGGGGATGGTCAAAGGGGTACATGGAAGCTTCTTATAAGAGAGTTCATAAGGCTGCCGCTGATGGGTCCAGAAATACATCCACCATTTTTAGGAGCAAAGATGCTCTGACTTTCGAGACGTGTGGAATGGTCTGTCAAGGAGCAACCTTTGTCAAAAAGCCTGTGATCATTTCCTCGTAAAGTATACAGTAGGTTCTGGCTTTCACTGTAACGTCTAAGATTCTTCGTACAATTTTATAATTTCTTATTTTGTTCCGTAAATTTTAATTATTTATTTTTGCAGATCTTACATGAGCTTCGTATAAATAAACATGAGATTCGTATAAATAAATGACTGAAATTTATAAAACAAAATAAGACAACTGACAGAGAATTTAGAAACAAGAAGTAAGCCGGCAAAAAACCCTCCAAGTACAGAACGTCGAAGTTCGTCAACCGTCATACACAGTAGCGAAGCTACATAGAAAAGAGGGTGGGCATTTTTTTTTTAAAGAAGATATATATGTAATATAGAGGTTGCGCACCTTAAAAGAATGTCGTTGTCCATGATAGATTGGATTAGAAAAAAACTATATATACCTTGCCCTCCTGAAACAAATTCCTGATTTAGCCACTGGTCATACAACAGCACTAGGTAAATGTTCCAAAGCTGCCGGAGGATGAAAATCATCTTGAGACTCTTAATCACAAATTTCCAAAATGCCACCTCAAGTTTTAGGGTGCTTGACTAATCGGTTTGGTAATGAATCAATACGTAAAGAATAAAAAACAGTAATTATAGTATTATTATAAGAATAGTATTTTTATATTTACTTTAAGGGATTATTCTATACTTCTAAATATCAAAAAATGAAAATCATTTCGAGTAAGAGGGTCACGCTCACGACTTACTTTTTTAAAATATTAAATATAATTAATTACTTAATTACTTAATTATAATATAATTAATTAAAATATAGTTATTTACACTATAATTAATTGAAATATAATTAATTAATTACTTATAATATAATTAATTATTTTTCCCCTAGGAATTAAACATAATTAATTAAAATATATTAAATTTAATGTATAACAAATTTTTATTTCTAACAAATTTTTATTTCTCAATTTTTTTTTACAAACCACATGATAACGACAATTCATTCATTTTTCTTAATCAATTATTATAATTCATCATCACCATCATCATACCTCGAAGTTTTGCAATGAAGCAGGGTTTAGGAGACCTGATACTACGCAGCCTTATCCCTACATTATAAAGAGACTGTTTCCAGTAGGCCCACATGTAGATGTTACAGGATAATAGCGATGCAGGTAAAAAAAAGGACAAAAAATATAAACAAAAAATATAATAATCAATAAAGAAAATACTAAAATGTAGTATTTTCTTAATCAACTATTATAATTATAATGATTATATCCATTCTCATTTCTTACTATATTCATTCTCATTTCTATTGTCATTATTCCATTTGAACCAACCGATTCGTAAGTTTATCGCGAGTTTTTAAAATAATTAATTAATTTTTATTTTTTAATTTTTTAATTTTATAATGTCTTTTACATCTTTCGATTCTAAATCTATAGGATGCCACATTCAATTTTTCCATATTTTGAGAAACATACTCTATAATCCACGGGTAAGGTAATTTAAATTTCAAATTAAAAACCTATATGCGAGTTCATGAAATTTCAGAAATATCTTAAGCTCAGAAGTTCGTGAACTTATAATTGGAAGCTGCACAGAGTGCGTTTCCAGGCATATCATTATAAGCGTTTCTTGATAGCGATTATCAAATAGGAAACCAGAGCATAAAAACTGAAGCGGAGTTGGACTTTGTTTTCAAATTTGGGCCTAATAAAAGATTTCGATTATAGATACTTCTTTAGAAGGCTTTAAAGTTATTATGGCCCAATGAGATTTATAGAAATCATGGCCCGTAAGGTGCCAAATGCAGACACAACGCTTGTATCAATTGCTAATGTTTTCCTACGATGTTCAGACATAACATCAGAAGACGTGAGGGCTGTACCAGTACAGCTTCACGTCAAAGAAATCTTACGGTACGATACTTGAGAATTGATCAAGCTTAAACACCTAGCTGCTAACTTTGTAGAAGGAATAACATTGGGTAAGAAATGTAGGATAACCGCTTGCTACTTGCAACACTCCCATTGGCTTGATAACTGTGAGGTTTGCCAATGGAAATACAAGAAAGCAAAGAGAGCACCTAACCTTAGTCTTTAAGGAAGACAGAAGTCGACAGAAAAGGGCTACATATAGAAAACCATCAAATTTGGTACCGTTTTCTACCGTAATGAACAGATATCCAACATTTGCATTGTCCTGCACCAACATACGCGATTGCTCAAGCCTCCAGAATAAGTGCCCATGCTATTTAATGCTGTGGTCCCAAGGTTTAAGCATCACAAAGAATTCTAAATGCTGGTGTTGCAAAATGGTATTCAGCAAAAAAAAATTATCATTCCTCTACGTGGGAAAACTTAGAACAAGACTTACTTCAATGATAAACTTAGGTCCTAATTATACTCAATGTCCATTTATCTAATCATTCCTACACTTTACAATACCAAATTCAGCATGATAATAAAGAAACCAGATGACATGTATAGTCAACATGCTAACTTGAAGAAGACGACCTATATGATAGGACCACAGGGGCTAAGATCCTTCTGGAGTGGCTGATCAATGCAATCTCAAATCATGATTCATCTAATTTGAACCTTTCACGCGTTACCAAACTCTGGATAAGATCTAATACAACGCCGGCCACACAACTCAAAGCAAAACAGAATAACTACCCTAGCCACTGGTTAGCCAAGCAGCCACCAATACACAAAAAATGGTTCATATCCTGCGTCAGAAAATCAATTGCGTCTCAAATAATCTGCACGTATGCCCCCATAAAAGAACGTCTACAACTAAAGACAAAAACATGTCATCCACATGTAAAACTCTGTTAAGCCACCAACTCTAACATAACCTGCTGTCCTTTTCGGAATTCAGATAGCTAACCGACGCAACATCAATATCCACATTTCACATGAACCATAAAACAAAAGTCGGAAGAACTTTTTAAGGTGCCATGAGCACAGCCAATGGCCTTTTCTTTAATAGTGACTATGAAGCTTCAGGAATGAAGAACGTGAGCTAAAATAGAATCAAAGGAAAGAACTGGAAGGTTAGTGTGCTGATTCTGCTGAAGATATGAATTAAACGTAATTCATTTCAATTATAATCTAAAAATCAGGTTAGGGAAGCAATAGAATAAATAAGAAAGAAAAATAATTGCACTGTAGCAAACCATTATGAACATTGATTAATTTTACCGGTGAAATTTAAAATAAAAATATTAGGAAGAAGCAACCGGCAACGAGAGGCGTTTCTGCTCCCGGGATGATTCAGAATCATCGAAACCTCGAAAACGCGGCAATACACAAAAAGAATTCTGAAGAACAAAGTGGGAGAAGAATATTGAGAGATAACACACAAATAATTTCGGTTTGTGATAATCGCACTCATTCTTGCTCGGCGTTCGGGCAATCTCTCGCAAAATGACCTTCCTCACCGCAATTGTAGCAACCGGCGCCCCCGTATTGCCTACTTCCGCCACCACCACCACCTCCACCTCTACCACGAAATTGATAGCAATCCCTTGCCAAATGACCATAACGCCCACAGTTATAACACATAACACCCGCATAACCACCACTGTTACTATATCCCAAACCACCACCACCACCACGTCTTCCTCCTCTCGCCGAAAGGCCGCCGCCGCCGTATCCACCTCCGGTACCTCTCCATCCACCTCGGTAAAATCCTCCGCGGCCGCGAAAGGCCCCGACAGGAGATCTGGACACAGAGACGACGTCGGAGGCTTTCGTGCGGCCGTCCTCTCCTAAATCAACTGAAAACTCGACCAGCTGGCCTTCTGAAAGCGTCCGGAAGCCGTCGGATCGAATCGAGCTCTGGTGGACGAACAGATCCTCACCGCCGTCGTCGGGAGCTATGAAGCCAAAACCTTTTCTTGCGCTGAACCACTTTACGGAACCAGAGGATCTCTTGGTGGCGTCCATGGGGAGCTTTTAGAAGGTTCAAGAGGTTACCGGAGCAAGCAAGAATAACTGACACTGTGTAGGTGTCTTGGAAGCTGGAAAGTGGGTTCGTATGTACGTGTCAGAGAAGGAGTCGTCGAGGGGCAGGGGCCGGTGGTTTTGAGGGGAAATCCAACGGTGTAGAAGGAATAGAGTAGACATCGAACGGCTAGAAAATAATGAAAGGTTTATCCATTTGGATTTCCTATCTTATTTTTCTTATTTAGATGTTTGTTAGTTGCTATCCGGGCTTGTTTATTTTAAGCAAGTGGACCAGGTCATTTTAATGTTTTATATAAACCAATTTGCGGCGGCCGTACCCATTATTTATAACACAACAAAGGTTGATCTGCGTTTCATAGTTGTTCATATTGACTAAATTACTTTGCATGTCATAACTTACTTGTCGGTAAACAGAATTAATTCAATCAATATGAGCCAAGATATACATAAAAATTAGCTATGGTCTGATCACAACCAGGGAAAGATCAATGTAACCGTCACAAAGCAAAAAAGCCCTTTAACGTTTGGGTTCATCGTAATGATGATAAAGATCTTGGACTACTCAGTAAAAAGAATGTAATCGTGGTTACCGAAAAGCTAGAGTAACTGCAGTTAAGGTTTGTCAAGTTAAAATCTAGGACAACCACACGAAGACTTGAAGCTTGAAGCTCCACGCCAAGAATGTTTTGAACATCATAGTGATTCACATTGCGGTGAAGTATAATTCATCCATTGACCAAACAAGTAACTATACACACATCTGATAGCCGAGTTCTTTCCGTTCGAGATCAGAGAAAAGAAAATCCACACTACCAACAGTTATTCTCCGTGTGTCCAGTAAATCAGCCCACTGCAGTGAAGCAAATGTAGTTAGATGCAGTAAAATAAAAGTATGCTCCGAAATCGATAATATTGCA
Source organism: Erythroxylum mucronatum (assembly GCA_027563825.1). Classification (NCBI taxonomy): domain Eukaryota; kingdom Viridiplantae; phylum Streptophyta; class Magnoliopsida; order Malpighiales; family Erythroxylaceae; genus Erythroxylum; species Erythroxylum mucronatum. The sequence continues at coordinate 5,996,265 of JAOSBP010000002.1, read as the reverse complement.
CAGGTGAAATCGATAAGAGCAGCGTAATCAAATCTGAAGAAACATAAAACGGTCCATATATGTTACATATATTCATAAATCTACTTTCATGCCTTCTTAATTTGCAATGTGATTGTCTGTGAGGAAGAAGTGGATTTGTTTTAAGATCAACAAGAAACGTAGGTTTGTTTAAAGCAAATTGTCTCTCAGAGATCTACTCTATACACTTATACTGAGCAAATTAAACGATTAGGGAAAAGACATCTAAACTCTCAGCCACCATGCAAATGATTTGTAAGAGACCAGCAAAGAGTATACACATTTGTTCACTTAAAGCTACAATATAAGAGCTGTATACATAGAAAACTAACACTAACCTGCCCAATACAAACACACACTGCAAGACACCTGCAGCTCCTGTCCAAACTGAAGGCCCAGTTTTGACAATTGAATCTTGTACAAGAAAGCCCACGGAAGCCGCAAGAGAAACGAATGAAACAACATAAGCAAAGAAAAGCCAGAGCTTCAATCTGTGCCATCATTTGACAAAAGAAAGGGTTATCGAGAGAAATCAAAAGAATTTGAAGCCCTGAATATTTCGACACCAGTTTTAATTAAGATAGTAAAAGCAAAAATGTAATACTTGTAAGGTGAACAGTACAACTCATTGTACAAAAACCGTTCATCACTGTACAAAAACATGCACAACAACTCAAGTGAATAAAAAAAGAAAGTGAAGATTGAAAAACGTGCAAGTTTTAATTCAGAAATAAGAAAGAGAACATGTGGTAGTTCTGATGTGAGTGGACTCATAGTAAGATTATATATTTTAAGGTTGACTTCAAATTCAGCTTGGTTAAATGATAAGCCTATATTACTTATGAGGGTATTGGAATAACTGAGTGACCTATCAAATTAGAAAAAAGAAATTAAACACTCCTGACGGCGAAGGAAATAGAACTACCTTCAAAAGGTGCCCAGTTTTAACAGGCGTAATTAGGACTTGTTCTTGTTTCATTTATCTGCTACATACTATTAGTCAAACTCTAAAGGCCAATTTTAACAGGAGATCGCAGTCCACCAACCCAATCCCAAGGAGTGAGTGATTGGCAAATCCCAATAATAGTCATTCCAGATGGTTAGGTCAACACAAGGCCAGCATCAGAGCTAACCTAGATTACGATTAGTTGCCCTGTTAGCTAGTGACAAGGTGGAAAAACTCAAACACAGCAGACTGCTGTGAGTCTAAAATGATGAACACGTGACAAGCATACTAGGTAACACCGTCTCAACAATATTGTCCTCCAATTTTCTATGCAATTAATTATCTTGTACAGAACTTCTTCCTCCAACAACTGCACACGGGTCAACTGTATCACAAAATTCATCACAAAACAATTTCTTAATACAGCTAGTATGCCAACTCGAATGACCAACTACCTATGTATGAAGACAAAATCTAACAGCACTTTGCATATAATGAAGGGCCAATACACTCCCAGGTTTATCAAATAACCAAATTCACCTGTTTGTTTCTAGTTTTACATGACACAGACCAGAGAAACCCCCGCCAAAATAATGCACTCTCATTCATCCAAAGAAAAATAAGGAAGCCAGAATTTTCATCAAATCTTTCCAGTCTAATGAGAAATTAACGACTAAGTCGTTAGTTTTAGGTTTCCAATTTAGCAAGCAGAGAGCATATACCTTCACCGAATTAAAAACCAAGCAATTCAGACAGAATCCACCGAGCAAAAAGATAATGTAGAAGTAGAACCCAAAAAAAAAAAGAGTCGAAAATTAAAATGCCGTTACCTCCATTCACCTTCTTCGTAAGGAGAGTAATCGATATCCTCTTTTCTAACGCAATTAAACATCAAAGCTGCAATGGTCGCAAAGATACCTGCGATAACAAACACATAAATCCAATCCCCAAACAGTCAAACACGTGATACTTTTTATACACACACAACACGAGAGAAAAAGAGACGGCACCTGGAAGGTAGTGAATGAAGGAGATTTTGATGGAGCTGCAAACGACGGCGTCGACCCACAACCACCATCCGATGCCGAACACGGCTCCGGCAAGTCCTGGACCGAGGGTCGCCCAAAGCTCCAATAAATCCATCGTTCACAAACTCTTTGTTGTCTGCGGGCTTCGAGGGAAGCTGATCAGTGACGGTTACAATCGGGTAAGAGTGTTACTTACCAGTCGTGTGTCTGTTCATTTTTACACTTTTTGTGTAAAATTATTATGAGAATAAATGAGAGTGAGTTGTTCAAGAGAAGTCCGGTCTGGCCTAATAATGTCTATCCCGAAGGTATCTTTACTAGCTCCTGCGGGCCCCGTCTCATTTGTCCTTTATCTTGCAAATTACTAATTACATTTAAGCAGAAAATTAAAGTGTTTATGCTTTTTAGGAATTCTAACAACTCTGTTGGTACAGGGAGTGCAAGAAGAGCAGAGCCTTTTATTCAACGTAATAATGAAAATGACAGACCATACCTTATAAAGACTTACAAAGATAAAATAGAAGAAGCGAAATATACGCATCAACTATATTCAAAAACTTATCTACTTTACTTACTGCTACCCTATAATAACAATGATTTCTATAAAATAGCAATGGTTAGCAACTATCCTGAAAAATAGGACATAACTTTGACATTCCCGAGTAAAGCTATGAAGTAGCAAAACTTTTGAACCGGTAATGCTTTGGTGAGTACATCCGCTAGCTGATCATTTGTATTGCAATACTTCACCGTAATTACTTCATTTGCTACCAACTCCCTGACGAAGTGCAGTCTTGTATCTATGTGCTTAGTTCTGCTATGATATGCAGGATTTTTTGTCATGAAAATTGTAGCTCT
>JAOSBP010000002.1:5955366-5985724 GCA_027563825.1 Erythroxylum mucronatum | reverse complement strand
TAGCATACACTTATCACCATGAATGTGTAGAAGAGCCATACCTTCTGTAGGAGCCACCTAGTCAATTCAATTACAGAGAAGGTAACATATTCAGCTAACATGTATGGAAGAATTAAGATTCAAATGAAAAAATGAATTTGTGCAAGTGTTAGAATAAGACTCGAGGGAGATACTTCCGCCACAACTCCGTTCCTAGAGCCATAGAATACAGTCTCTCCTCCTACAAGAGGCTCCAGAGAAGAATCCTTTGCATCAGCTTTCGATTTAGCACTCGAAATGCCACTTAAATATATTAAGAGAGTATAATGAGTGCGCTTCCCATCCCCAAAGTTGATACTTTCATCGATATGTCTTCCAAATCGCTGGCCAACCTTGTACCTGCACATGTAAATACCATCAACAAAGCAACAGATTTTACCAGTTCCTTATATTATGTCAGCAGATTACTCAAAGAAGGATAAACTTCGGCAGACGAGATACATCCGGATCAAAAACTCAACTCAAAATCAACTTAATCTCACTACCTTAGTTCCAATCCAGCTGGGGATATCAAAGGCATGAGAGTCATATTCCTAGCTAAGTTAGCATCAAGCTCATAATTGTTCACTCTAAATAGCAATTGAGACTTAATAAAGCAGATGGCTCAGCTACCTCCTCTAGTCTTTTACAACCAAAGTAAGAATGATTTGGAAAACAAACCTATAGAATCTGATGTTGGGATTCAAGCCCATTGCAACCTTCCCCCGAATCTTAATATCAGAAAATAATTTGTTGAGTCCAGCCTCCCACATTGCATTGGCTAGAACAGGATCATCAACAGCTATTCTGTCATTATCCCGATAAGCTTCCCCTTTTGTCGGTCCGAGACTTCCTTGATGAGCAAACCCCATAGCTTCTGCTATTTTAACAAATGCCTTTGATTCAGCAGGTGTTAAGAAATCCTGTACCTGAATATCTTGGAAAATTTAAAACCATAACAACCTACAACGAAAGAAGACAGTATAGGAAAGCTTTGTTTCACAAGGGTAGAAATGAGCTATTAAATACTTTAGATCTTTCTATTTCTTTCATCATCAAAACCTGGTTAACTTAAGGAGCTCAAAAGAAGCCGAACTAGATTACAATAACAAAAGATACCTCTAAGTAGCCAAGAATCACTTCAAACTCCAAATTCAGCTATCATAATCATCACATTAACACAATCCAGGAGCAAACAATTGAACAGGAGGACTAGGTTTGATTTAAAATCTTAAACTTGGCAATAATTGGAAAGTACAACAAACAACGATAATTGGAGAACATACGTACAGTGAAAAGATCGTTATCTTTGAGACGAGTAAGTTGGAGATTCTTCTTGGGTTTAATGGGTGGCCAATTCGACTTTAAAGATGGTTTTTTTGAAGCATTTTCGTCTCTTCTTCTTCTGTCTCACATCTTCCTCTTGCTTCTCGCTGGTTTTTCCGACTCTGCCATTATCAAATCTGTCTCCATATTTGACTCCGTCTTGAATCTAACAGATGTTTGGTTAAATTGGAGGCCCAAGCCCAATTGTTTGCTAAGTTTTGGGCCCATTTATTTATATTCTGTTAAGCTTAGTTATTTTATTTATCCTCGTTAAGCATGCGTCAAGCTCGAGTCGGCTCGCGTCAAACTTAATTATAATACGTGCGAATGCACATATTATAATTAAATTTTACAAAAAGAAAAGATTACATTTTTTATGATTTGACCTTTTTCATTTTAATTTTCATTTTTTAAAACTATCAATTATTTTTAATAATGTTGTTTAGTTATCAGATAATTAATATAAGAGTAAAAAAATTAAGATAATTTGAGATTATAAAGAAATAAATAATAATTTTTTAAAATTAAACCAAACAAATTTTTAAAACAAAAAAATTAAAAAATAGCTAAAATATTCTAATTTTTAATAAATTAATTCGATATTGAGTTCTCCGTGAATGACCACGTTAGATTAATGTTATTTTTGTTTCACATGTACATTTTATTATTTAATATAAAGGGTTAGTTGTAAAAAAAAATTCAAACTTTTATCAATTTTTTAATTATAATACTTTAAAAAGTAGTAATAAAATGCTCAAATTTTTAACGTTTTTTAATTTTAACCCAAATTTTAAAAAAGAACAATAAAATGTTAAAATTTTATTTTTCATCAATTTTAACCCGATATTATCTGTTGTTTTTCGATGTCTTCAATCATTTGTTTTCTATTTGTTCTTCTAAAGCTCCAAACTATTCTCGCATTATAACGTACTGCACCAGTAAGATCGTCGGGGCTACGTAATTTGTTTTAAGTTCTTTTTAAACTTAACGAAAACACTAATGTCGAGCTCTAATTTAAAAAAATTGAATGTTCTAGCTCAAAAAAATTAAACTTTTGAGCATTTTATTGCTACTTTTTGAAGTTCAGGTTAAAAATGAAAATTTGACAAAAATTTAGACACTTTATTGTTACTTTTTAAAGTTCGGACTATAATTAAAAAATTGACAAAAGTTTAAGTTTTTTTATGAAATTTACCCTTGAATAAATTAAAATATAAATCACTATAAAATCATTATGAAGCAAATTATAAGAAAGAGTATATATTATTTTAGGATTTTTTTACTTTTAATTTATTAAATAATAAAGTTTACATGTTCTACAAATATAATATATGGTAATCACGTAGTTAAAATATTAATTTGACATGGTTTGTCACGTTATTCGTATTAATAGAAAAATTTAATGTTGGTTATTTTTGTTAAAATTAAAATTAGAACATTTTAATGTCATTTTTTAAAATTTTAATTAATATTATAAAATTGGGTAAATTTTGATATTTTTTATCATTAACTTTAAAAATTATACATAAGAAAACGAATCATAATTTATTGACTTAAGATTTTAAATTGAGATACATACGAGTTGACTTGAAACTAATTCAATTTTTTATCTAATCTCCAAACTCTTGGAACAATCCTTTATTTTCTTGTGTCCTACTCCTACCGGGTGAAAGGACTTGACAAAAGCATGAGAGCAAAGGACACTGCCATGGATGTCTCGTTCAAGAACTTAACCTTTTATTTTTCAGAAAAAGAACTGACCTTTTGTTCACAATCATGCTCGCCTCTTGCTCTTTGTATCTTACTAGGTTTATGTCTCTTTTCTTTGGATGCCAAAGCCAAACGCTAGTGATCAATCACTTGAAGTTATTTCTGTTCCTTTCTGTCATTTCAGAGGCATCCGATAAAAATTGAATCATCCAACCCTTGAGATCATTCACATTCATTGTATGAGCATATTATGTAAAGTCTTATCATCCAACTACATTCAAAGGTGATAGAACCTTTTAAGAACACTAACAGGATCTTTTAACTGGAATCAAGTTGGTGGATAATCAATCTGCATCTTCTCATCTTTGATGTTGGTTAATGGCACCGATCTATATAATCTCACTTGAAACCGATCTAATCTCTTCCTATGCTTTTTTAAAGCCGTTCAATATTATTATGTTATTAACCTAAGGAGTGTGATTGAGTAGAAGGGACCCATCTATCCTTAAGCAAAGGTTAGGAGTTCGATCTTTGACTTTGGATATGGAGCAGCCTTAAATCCTTAGACTAACTATCCCACCCTTTGAAGTGCTTACAAACTAGCGAAAGGATTAGTCTATTAATTGTCGTCTGTTTTACTTTTTATTAACTCATATATGTATATATATTTGCGAATGTCCAATTTTTCCTTTTTGTAGTCTCTTTCTAATAACATTGTCTTTACTTTACCAAAGTCTTCGTTCGATGCTTTTAAGGTTAAAATCTCTTTACAAACTTTATCTAATGATTGTATCTTTTAACTCGTTGATAAGAGTAAACAGTGGCGCCATGATCACGATATGAATTACACGTTAGATTTCTTTTTGGGTGGACTTACGTATATATATAATTAAATGTCTATTATAAGGTATGACTCAAATTAAAGTGGTCTAATAAAGTTTTGAGTTATTGGTCCAAATCATCTAATTAAAGTATGGTCTTACATATGTGTAGAAATCCAGTGTTATATTTCTAATTTATGATAGAAACTTAAGGGTATGTTTGGATATGGGTGGAGGGATGGAAAAGAATGGAATGACCCAAATGACTCAGGCCATTGTTTAGGAGTCTATTTTGAAACAGGATGTAATGGCAATTAATGGCTTTGGAAGCCATCATTTGTCATCCAAAATCTAATATTTTGTGACCTCCCAAATTGAAGGGTCAGGGATAGAATGGCATGGCTTGCCTTACAAACCCTAATTTAATGACAAAAATACCCTCAAAAAATTAATGAAATTACAACTCCAGTCCAGCAAATACCTACGCGGCTACATATTATTACGTCCATTGTGTTTCTCCTTCAACTGGCTTCTTCCATTGACAAAGATTCGTAAATTTTAAATATATTATTAATATACACTACGAAATGTAGAAATAGATTTACAACGCCAAGAATGATTATCAACCATAACAAGACACATGAATAAATGCCTAACGAAGAGTACAGTGCGATGAGGGTTAATGAAAAAGAACAAGAAAGTTGATTGCTTATATAGGAAAATGACAAAACTATATTCTGGGCATCCTACAATTTGAAATGCTTTGGGGTTACTAAAATAGTTTCATGGCAACTATGCATATTTTATTACAAGGGTACTTTTGGAAAAAAATATTAAAAGTCATTCAATTCCATTCATTTTTAGTATCACTTCCAAACAATGGTCAAAGGAGTCCCTTTCATATTTTATTTAAACTTCCAAACAATGAAGTGACCCATTTCATTCCATTCCATTCCATTTCGTTCTATTAATTGCCATTCCATCCTAAACTCCCAAACATACCCTAAGAAACGAGTAACTGTTTCTTGCTCATCAACGGAGGTCGAATATAAGACCATGGCAACAACTACTGCTGAATTAGTGTGGCTCAAATCACTACGACATGATCTTACAGTTCTTCAGCAATAGCCAATGCAACTTTCATGTGACAACTTAGTCGTTGTTCATATTATAAATATTCTCGTATTTCACGAATGAATGAAGCATATTGAAATTGACTGTCATTTCGTTTGTGAGAAATTACAAACCAGTGACCTTGTTGCTATATATATCACTGGCAAGGGACAACTAGCCAATGTGTTCACCCAGGCTCTTGGTAGAGAGCAATTTCTTTTTCTAATAAGCAAGTTGGGCATTGCGAATTCACATGCTCTAACTTGAGAGGGTGTGTGAAAGGATAATATCTTGGTGTATACATGATAGGATAATATCTTGGTGTATATATAGTTGTGATATTATTCTAATTTTTTTCCTTGTTAATTCAGTCTCCTACTGTTAGGCTAATTATTTATATTAGGAGATGTAAGCCTAACTTTTAGGTGTAGAGTTTCCTAAATAAGCTTAACTCCCTTTGTAAACTAACCTCTATACATGTATATTTTGGCTGATGAGCTAATGAATTCATTTACTTGATTTTCTTCAAAACTCTTTTTTATCATAAACCAACCTTTTTGGCATTTAAGTGTGATTAAAATAAAAATAACTAAAATTAAAAATATACATACAAAATTAAAAATTATTACGTTCCCACAAATTATTTTAAAATTTTTTAAATATATGTCACAAATTTTAAAATGAAAAATAAGAATTTGGCATTTAGATAGTTGCATACGATACCAAATAATCCTACCAACTAATTAAAATATGGGACTACCAGCTAATTAATACACGGGATTTTCGTAAATATTAATTCAATTGTTTATAATTATTGTTTTTATTATTGACAATTTAACAATATAATATTTAATTAAAATAAAATATAAATAATTAACATGAATTTGCAATTTAATATGATTAAAATAGTTATTGATTGATTTTGATAATAATATATTTAAAAAATGAAATCATTTAACAAAATTTAGATACATAATTATTTCAGTTCTGTTTTTATTTAGTAATTAAAATAATTATATCGATATAATTATGAATATCAATTCTCTTAATAGGAGGGTCTCATTGTTACTATTTATATTTATATTTATATTTCGGTAATTAAGATAATTATATCAATATAATTATAAATATCACCTCTCTTAATACGAAGGCCCATTTTCACTATTCTCTTTATTTTTTTATTTTTAATTATAGTCCTTGTAATTTTATTTTCTATTCAAATAATTTATTATATATATTCGTAAATGCGAACACATAGATCATCTATTCATTTATTTGTAATTTTATATTTTCAAATTAATTCCATCCAAATATTTGTTTATTATGATATATACGATTAAGTATACAGTCTTTTTAAATTTTAATAACATTAAATATTTTTAAAAACCAAGTTGAATTTTGTGGTTTAGATATTTGATTAAATCGCCTCTCTTTTAGACTGGGCAGAGCAAGCAAAAGCACACATTCAGTCCTAGCCTAGGAGTGAAGAATACAGACAGGACACTGAATTCAAACGTAAGACTGAAACTTCAAATCTGGCTCCAATTTTATTGGAAGCAGGATTGGAGTAGAAATTTTTAAAACGGCTATAATATACATATGGTTAAATATATATTTATAACGCATGGAGCCATTATGGTTAAGTATTTTTGATATTATGAATTTTTTAGTATTTTTAAATATACATTATTATTTTTTAAGTAAATTATTTTGCAAACTAAATAATAGTTAAATTGTATTTTTAATATTAAAAATATTTAAAGAATTTCATCATTTATTCTAAATTAAAATTAACGTAAATTTGAATTAAATAATGCAATACAAATGAAAAAAATTAAATATTTAACATTTTAAGAACTAAAACTTTGGTAATACTGAGGCACTTTGAAAGTCCATTTGGACCACACGAAAAGGCTAAATCTTTGATTCTATCCTAACACATTTTCTTTAAGCAGGACCACGATTAAAGATAAAAAGTTGTGGGAAGCGTAATCCTATTCGAACAAGTTGGATAAGAATAAAATTCCAAAGAGCAACCGTAAATAACAGTTTTTTACTTTCAATTATACGACAGACATTCGCCAAAACTAAAATTGAAGATTGCGTGTCGACTGTCTAAAGCTGAACAGTAAAAGAAAGCCAAGATCGACGAGAAAGGGTAAAACAGTGAAAAAAAGAATGGGCCCCTGGAAACATGCCAAGTGCACAACTGGAGGCGGCACACGAATACACATATCTACCCCCCCCGGGACAAAAACGTCCCCTCTTGCCTGCAAAAAACGCGAATTTTTCTCTCCCTTCCACAACGAAATCAAACTTACACGGGAAAAAAAGAAAAAGAAAACAAAAAAAAGCCAGTGGAGAAAATCGAAGGAAAAAACAACGCACGAAAACGAAAAAGAGAAACCACCTCGTGAAAACGGATCCACAGCAGCGTGAACCGGGGCAATCGAAACCCTAACCCTAGCCACGACTCCCTTTTTTGTATATTGTCATCCTCCTGCGTGCGTCTGTGAAAGCTAGGGGACCAGCGAAATTATTTGGTGAAGTATTAGGGTTAGGGTTAGGTGGGAAATTGGGCTTTTTTTAAAATTTTTTACGTGGGGATTTGAAGCGGAGTCGGGACTGTTAGTAACGGTTGGGTTTTTATGATGGAGTGCAAAGGAGGTGGTGCTGGCGGTGGACGGTGTCGGTGATGACCAGAGGCCGATGTCACCGACGGACTAAGATGATGGGGAGGGCTCCTGATGGAGGTTGCGGCACTGACGAGAGGCGTTGCCGCCCTAGGGTTCCGACGTCCAAGTCACCGGAGACTCAAATGGACCGACCACCGGCTACGAGTAAGAAACCAGTTTCATTAGACATTGATTTATTGTCTCAGGCTCGTAAAGCCTTATGTGAGCGCTCGCCATTTGATGTCCCTGAGGACGGGTCTGGGTCTGTTAATTCGAATGTTTCGACTGTCACTACTTTACCTAGTGGATTGGCCAGTTTGTTGAAGCAATCCGATGGTAGGAAAAGGCATAAGAGGTCGCATTCTGGTGCAGAGAAGAAGTCTTCGAGAGCTAGTGAGCGGTCCAAGGGAGGTAATATTTGGGTTGAAACGGAGGAGTACTTTAGGGACTTAGCATTGGCGGATATTGATGCTTTATCTGAAATATCTTCCTTGTTTAGGACTTTAGATGCTAGTAATTGTTTTTTATTTCCGTATATAGAGAACAAGAAAAATGGTAAACCTTACCTATTGGAAAACTTGGATAATTCGAGTAATGACATGCATATTCGGGATCAGAGTAATGAGAAAGCTGACTCGGTTCCAAGTACCGAGGATGTGGATACTGAAACTAAAGCAACTTGTGGAAATGAAAGTAATGGAGTTCAGCCAAGGGGTAATGTGAAGCTGGAGGACGAGCACCTTGTGGAAATTGACAGTATGGGAGCAGAAACTGATGGGGCCAAAGTCCTGCCTTCGGATGAAGGAAGGATGCTCTCTGACTTGGATTTATCTGGTGGTTTAGGATGGCTTTTAGGTTGTAGGAACAGAATTGTACTAACTTCAGAGCGTCCATCCAAGAAGCGAAAACTTTTAGGCACAGATGCTGGGTTGGATAAGGTTTTGATTGCTTATCCTTGTGAAGGGAACTCAACTTTGTGTGATTTTTGTTGCAAGGGTGAGATGGGTAATGATGCAAACAGGCTAATTGTTTGCAGTTCATGTAAGGTTGCAGTTCATCGCAAGTGTTATGGTGTGCAAGGAAATGTGAACGAGTCTTGGTTATGTTCTTGGTGTAAGCAGAGACCTGAAGGAAGTGATTCTGTGAAACAGCCTTGTGTGCTTTGTCCGACGCAGGGTGGTGCTCTGAAACCAGTCAGTAAAGAAAATGGTGACTCTGGTGTGGGGTTTGCTCACTTGTTTTGCTCTCAATGGATGCCTGAGGTCTACATAGGTGATCTGATAAGTATGGAGCCTATTATGAATGTCAGCAACTTGAAGGAAACAAGGAGGAAGTTGGTTTGTACTATATGCAAGATGAAATTTGGTGCATGTATCAGGTGCAGTCATGGTATGTGTTGTTGCTTCGTGTCCTTATTTTTCAGTCTTACACTGGATTAGACTATGTTGGAAATAGTGCATCACTTTGGTTGCAGAGCCAGGATCTAACTAGCTCATAGGTTGCCTGGTGTAATTTTTTGCAATTGCTTTTTTCCCCCCAAATTATTCCCAGTTTCTTTGAGGTTCATTATTGACTTTGTAATTCTTGTGCAAACTTCTTCTGTGTAATTTTTGAGGAGGTTGAGGGGAACTTTTATTTTATAGCCTCCTTCAGCTCTTTCATTTTGTATTTGATTAAAAAGTATGAGTGCTGGTTATGGAAAGGAAAAACATTTTCAGATGTATGTAGGTTTAATTGCACAATCTGATCTCTCACACTCCTTGATTATGCACTTGTGTTGTCTCTATGTATCATTCTTACTCGGTAGGCATTATTGTATTGTCAGATCTCAACAAGGATAAGGCCTTTCATTTGGTGGGGCTATGAGCTTTTCAAGTTTTTATGTGTTGTTGGTACAGATATCATGAACTTGCCATATCTGAACTTGCGTGTTCTTCTTTTCCTATTTTGTTGAATCACTATGTTGGACCAATAATTTCTTATCTGAATGCTTAGTAATGGCTCCCTACGTATAGGTGGTCAGTAGTGCACTAAGTGGGTGCAGAATAGATGACTTCTCATTCTTTTCTCGAAGAAGATAGTACCATTGTTTGAAAATATAGATATTGAAAATGGAGGCTAGAAGGTTGGGGCCTGAAACTGGCAAAATGGAAATTGAATTTCTTCCAATTGGCATGTGGTTACTGTTTTTACTTGTTGTTGAAGCAGTTATACTATATGTAAAGTACTGGAGCATCTGCAAATCTTGTCCTTATTTTCTGTGCAAGCTCAATACATACGATGACTCTGCAACACTATGTAAAGCATTGGGAAACTATACATCTGTTCTATATTGTCTAGTTACTTGTTCTCTTGAGTAGAAATCAAGGATGCTTCACTTCTATTGAATCTGCCGTGAGGGCGAGTTCATGGGAGTTTGCACTTCAACAAACCTGAAAGTGTTGTTGAGATTAATGGTTAGCAATAAGCATTATCTTGTGATTTGGGCTCGGTGAATATAATACGTGGGCACCCAATTTATCTATGCATTAAGTATGAGGCTACTAAATCTGATGCTCTTTTAAAGTTTTATTACTATTTGCAGGAATTTACTGCAGATGGAGTAAGTTAAATTAATTTGTAAAAAAGTTCTTCCTTTTGCTTATGCAATTAAGTGATGCACTGAAGTGTGGCTTTGATTCCTTTTCTTGTGTATGATACTGTTAATTTACCCATCCCTCTCTCTTCCCCCCAACTCTCGCTTCCTCTCTGGCTTAGAATTGGGTTGTTAAGTATGTGAATCACATGTTTCCATCGATTATAACTCATTGCATTCAACATTTAGGTGCTTGTCGAGCTACTTTTCATCCTATATGTGCAAGAGAGGCTAGACAGCGAATGGAGGTTTGGGGAAAATATGGATGTGACAATGTAAGTCATTTTCCTGTTCTTCACTCTTTTGCTTGTATTGATGCAACTAGTCACATACTCTTTATTTATTGATTTTATGCTGTGATCTGCCGCAAGTGTCTCTGATTAGAGCTCTTGTCCTTTCTGTTTCATTGTTGTCCTTGCCTTAACATTTCTTTTGCAGGTTGAGTTACGGGCATTTTGTGCAAAGCACTCAGAAATCATTGATGGTAGGACCTTTTCTTCCGTAGAAGATCCTTTGACATCTATTGGTGGTGACTTGTCTGTTGCCAATTCAGCGACTTTGTCAACGGACAAAGAGTGCCAAAATCGAGGTGATGCTACTGCCAATGCAGATGTTCTAGATAGCAATGCTGGAAAAGCTAATGATAGAGAATTGCATGAAACAGGAGTGTCTGATTGTACATCGAATGCCGTGCATATGTCTGAAATTGGCGATGTCGAGCAACAAAATAGGATTGGGATGTTTGAGAACTCTTCTGAATTGAAAAATCTTGCATTGGCTTTGAGGAAGGTAGTTGGGGGTACTTTGTCAGATGCTTGCGACGAAATTATCTTATCTTAATTAATTACCTTTTCTTTAGTTGTAATCTTAGTATTGTTTTTACTAAGATTTTGTGTCTCATTCATGTTTATGTAGTTAATTGATCGAGGAAAAGTTAATATGAAAGATGTAGCATCAGAGCTTGGGATCTCACCTGAAAGACTAGTTTCAACTCTTGCTGTAAAGCTCAAAACGAATAGTTCCTCTTGTCTCTTTTTGTTGATAACTCTTATCAGTGCTCTTCCCTGACTGCAGACCTTTTTTCTGCAGGAAGATAGTTTAGTTCCTGATTTGCAAAGCAAACTAGTAAAGTGGTTTGAAAATCATGCTTTTATGGGTACTTTACATAATCTTCTGAAAGTTAAACGAGATTGCATTATTTTATTAGAGTCTGAGATGAGCTGATATTTCTAAATGGTATAAAAATGTCAGAGTCTGATATCCCAGATGCCGTTGCTGTGAAGTCAGTTCCTCCTCGAAGAAGGACCAAAAGCAGTATTAAGATTTTGAGGGGAAACAGGGTAATTTGCTCATCGGAAGAAAATTTGATCGACAATGGGGTAGAGATGGATGAGTCCAAAGTGGACCGATCCCTATCGAAGGAAACAGAAAATAATACTCAACCTTCAGTTCCTGATTCCACTGAGGAGGTAATTAATCTTACCATAATGTAATTGATAGAACACTACCTCAAGAATGTTATTTGTTGTTTGTCAAACCTTATACTGAAATTTGAAGATATCTTTTCTGTCTGTCTCATTAATTTCATTTGTGTAGGAGTCAAAATTTATGATTTGTTTATTTGCATATTATTATGGCAGCATGTTAAGAGTGTTAATGTGCTTTTTGTTTGATATTGCAATATGAATAGTAGCATTTGCTAGTTTGCTTAGTATGACTTGCTGTGTCACAATTGTTTGATGTTCTAATTGGACATGGATAATATATCTGCTCAGTGTTATATTACAACTGGTGTATTTGCATCTAGTCTATCATGTTCAGTGACGGGTTGATATTCTTGTAGGTGAGAGAAAATCTTGAGTTGGTTAATTAGTAACAAATGGTTATTAGAATCAAAGTCTTGTGTTCCTTTTTTTTTTCTCTCTGATGATTTTGAATCTCAATGCTATATTCTCCGAATGAATTCTGTGGTTTTTGCTCCAATTACTATTTTCATAGTTGCAGTGAGCTACCATGTAATTTGGGTCCCACTCTAATGAGTATCGCTATTGGCGAGGGTGGAGGGATCTGTGTAGCTTTTATTTTCCTTCATACCATTGCAAAGGTTGTAGACAAACATAACAGTACCTCAAGGCTTTTTTGTTCTGTGTATCTGCACTAACTGCTTGACCTAATCTTCCTCTGGATTCTATTTTCATTTTGTTATTTCCACATTTTCAGTTTAGTTGGATTTCATTAGACTGATGTGCATGCTTGTAATCTTATTTTTTTGTTGTTTATTTGTAGAGATTAATCAATGTAGATGGGCTTTCAGACTCTTCACTAGTTAACTTTTCTGCAGGTACTCTTTCCCTGATTAATTTTGTGGAGTTAATACTCTTTCTAAGGAAATTTTCAAGTATCTGGTGGTGTATACTTTTCGGTATTGCTTTTTCTTGCATACCATTTGAGAGCATAGATTTAGTTGATATATCTTGTAGGAAATTTTCAACCAAAAAAAAAAAACTTGTAGTGATTAGGGGGGATTAGATACTTGAGATTGTTTTGTGGTCCTCAGATGATAGGATGTTCCATTATGAATTTAGGTGTCAATAGTTCTGTTGTTTGCTTAGTCATGCGCCTAAACATCAGAATGGTTAGGTTTTGAGTCCAATGCAAAATTGCAAGGTTGATTATGCTATCTTGATTCTAATTCCATGTCATATAATGGTTAGGGTTTGAGTCCAATGCAAAATTGCAAGGTTGATTATGCTATCTTGATTCTAATTCCATGTCATATAGTACCATGTAACATCTTTTGTTACTTTGTTTATGGTTATACATTTCATAGGCTGTTCGAATGATCCTTCGCATGGAAGTGTCTATGAAAAGATTGAGTCTGGGCCTGAGGCTGTTCCTGAGCAGCGTGAGTCAGCTATGCCAGACCAGGGGAATCTCATCTCTACTGATATGAAGCCACTAGTCCCTGATTTAATGTAAGCTTGGTAACGTTTATTCCTTTGTCTTTCTCATTTCTAATATCAGGTTCTTCTATGATGCTTATTCAAATCACTGAGGGATACGGTGTTGAAATTGTGCTTGATTGGAGTTGTCTGGTGGCCTTGTCTTTTTTGCTTCAGGAGAACAGGAGCAAGTTCTGGTCATTTTGTCTGCCCATCTGTTTGTGAGGAGCTGCCACATATGCAGTCTGAGCTGCTTTCAGAGAATAAAGCCTGTGACATTCAAGGTGAAACTTGTGAAGAATGAATATGTTATGGTTTTCCTTTATGCATCTTCTATTATATGGATGACACATTGGATGTTTGTTCTTGACCAGGATCTGATGTAGGTGAAATCTCTCGTCTGGAAGCTTCTTACAATGCCACTTTTTGTTGTAATCACCATAGTAAACACTCAAAGTGCTATGACATGGTTTCTGTATGCGGTGGAGTTGATTCAGAGCTTCTGGCAAAAGCTAAGAATCTGGAGATTTCTGAATTCTCTCCAGCTGATGAAGTTGAAGGGGAAATGTTCTATTTTCAGCATAAGCTCCTAGGCAATGCAGTAAAAAGAAAACACCTGACTGGTCTACTTCCTTCTCCGGCATTTTTATTGTTTTGACCACATCTTCTACTTTTACCTACTCCTGCGAAGTGTGACAGAATGTGGATGTGGAGGCTTAATTCCCATTTTTTTTTCCCTTTTGCAGATAACTTAATTTGTAGGGTTATGAAAAGTCTGCCACAGGAGATTGATGCAGCGAGAAATCATAGATGGGATGATGTGCTTGTTAATCAGTATCTTTCTGAGCTTAGAGAAGCAAGGAAGCAAGGCAGGAAAGAAAGAAAACACAAGGAAGCTCAGGCTGTACTAGCTGCTGCCACAGCGGCTGCTGCGGCTTCTACTAGAAATTCATCATTTAGAAAAGATTCTTTTGATGAATCTATCCAGCAGGAGGTCGATTTTTTTCACCATTTTTTTTCTTTGCATTTAGTAGTTTAAACTGGTATTATGTGCTTATCAAAAATTGTGATTATCGTATGTACTTTTTACAGAAATTTAATGCATCTAATGGGAGGGCTACAACTTCTTCTCAGTTAGTGCCACGTCCCAGAGAAATGGCTTCCAGGGTGGCTGTTCCAAAGATTTCATCAGACAAGTATTCTGACTTTGTGCAGTTCACTTCTGACATTTCCAAGGACCATACAAGATCGTGTGATATTTGCAGAAGATCTGAAACAATAATGAACCCTATCTTAGTCTGTTCCAGCTGCAAGGTTTTCTAAGCTAACCATTCCTTAACAAATTTCTATCATTGTAAATATTAGTCTGTTTTCAGTTGATAACTGTATTAGTAACAGGTTGCAGTTCACTTGGATTGTTATCGGAGTGTAAAGGAATCTACAGGTCCATGGTACTGTGAATTGTGTGAAGAATTCATAATGGGTAAAAGCTCTGGAGCTCCTTCTGGTGATTTTTGGGAGAAGCCTTGTTTCGTGGTAGAATGCGGTTTATGTGGTGGCAATACTGGTGCTTTTAGAAAGTCCACTAATGGTCAATGGGTGCATGCCTTCTGTGCTGAGGTTTGAATGCATTCTTTCTCTTTGTTTTAAGTAGACAATTTATTGTTTGTTCTGTTAATCTCTCCATGTCTTCTTTGACCGCATAACTGTTTGTTTTCTGAACTTTTCTTTTTTTTTTAGTGGATCTTTGAACAGACATTCAGAAGGGGTCAAGTGAATCCTATTGAAGGAATGGTATGTACTTCTGTTTCCTATTGTTGATTTAAGATTTACATACTTTGGAATTGTTTGGAAAGAAAATGGCGAGATCAAAGGAGACTAGGTAAAACAGATTGTTATTTTACCTGTTTCAGTTTGAATACAGCGCAGAACATTTCAGAGATGAAGTACAAATATTCCTTGAACAACTATATTTTATGTTCTTGTAATTTCTTCTCCCTCTGATTTGAGAGGTTTTCTGAATTTGGACTTGAGAATAAATTTTGCATTTAATTTCTATAATTTATTTTCATATTCAAATAAAGGAAAGTTGAATTGTTCTCCTGTATTTTTCTCCCAAAACAAATTTAAGGTCTGAAATAGATTTCACAAACACTTGGGATTGTTGTTGATTGAGTTTTTTGTTTTCTTCGAATTGTTTTGGATGAGCAGGAAACACTTGTGCGAGGGAGTGATAGTTGTTGTGTCTGTCGGCGGAAAGATGGGATTTGCATTAAGGTGATTGTTACCTTCATTATGTTGTATACTTTTTTATTCCCACTGCAATTACTCACATTGCAGCCCACTACATGTATGCAGTGTAGTTATGGTCACTGTCAGACAACATTTCATCCCTCTTGTGCTAGAAATACAGATTTCTACATGTACGTTAAGACTCTTACTGGCAAGTTGCAGCACAAAGCTTACTGTGGAAAACATAGCGTGGAGCAGAGGGCAAAGGTTTTGATTCAGTAGTTTGGTACTTGATTGGTTCTGCTTCTATAATTTTATGTTATTGCCTCATTTTTTTTGCTTTACTTGATTAGATGGAAACTCAAAGACATGGAGTTGAGGAAATCAGGAGCATCAAGCAGATCAGAGTATGATTATTTCTTCACTTTTTCAGACTATTTTAGATTTTTGAAATTACTTGTTAGGGTTTATTGATCTGGGCAGTGGGAGAACTTCTTCTTTACATATAAAATGTGTCAGATGCTAGTTGTTATTGTTAGATGTTAATTAAGGATTTTGATGAATTGGGTTCGGGAATAAGAAGTTGGTATATTTTATTTCATGCTTCTGCTTTACTGATATTAACTAAGGCAGAATGGAGATAACTAGTTTTATGTTTGATTGCTTAGAATAGTTTACCAGGTGAGAGAGGCTTCTATTTCTCTTGTGATTTTCGTTCTGTATTTTCTGTCTTTGACTTCTTTTAGGCTGCTGAATGAAACTTTTTGATTCCCTTGGCAACAAGGAATTGTTTTGACTTGTTCTAGATTAGATTTTGGACATGAGATTCTTCCGAATCTCTAGCCAAGTTTCTTTTGCAATATTATGGATCATTCTTATTTGTTGTTAAGTTTTTTTCAGTTGAATATTTGTTGCTTTAATAATTTATTTGTTGTTTCATGGTACTTTCTTACTTGAAGCCAAATTTTCTTTGACTAACTTCAAATTTCTCATTTGCAGGTTGAGCTAGAAAGGCTACGGCTTCTGTGTGAGAGGATCATTAAGCGTGAAAAACTAAAGGTACTTAACGTGAAACGCCTGAACTTTATGAAACTTTTGCAAACCTTTTTCTCTTGCTATTTTTCTTGCTGTGTACAATATTCTTTATTACAGTTATTCTCTATGAGAAGTTAAGCTTAAAAGTGTTAATGTGACTCTTCCGTGAGGATTTGTAATTTTAAGCCCTGCGACCAAGCTGTGAGTCAGTCTGGTAGCTAGCATATCATTTCGAAGCACATTTTCTTGATGCTGGCAATTTGAAGCTTTAGTTTGGTAAAATAAGGTTCAGATGTCTTCTGTGGGGAAATTAGTGATAGGTCCTAATCCATTGCTTCTGGTTATTTGTTTCCTTTTGATGTTTGCAGCGCGATTTAGTTCTTTGTTCACATAATGTCCTTGCTTGCAAAAGAGACCATGCAGCGCAGTCTATGCTTCATACTTCCTTCTTACATCCAGAAGTCAGCTCAGAATCTGCAACAACATCTCTAAAAGGCAATACAGATGGTTACAAATCTTCCAGCGATGCAATTCAGAGGTCAGATGATGTGACAGTGGATAGTACAATACATGTTAAGCATCGATTTAAGGGTACTGTTTCCCTGGAGACTGATCAAAAAACAGATGACAGCTCCACATCTCAACTTCAAGTTACCCAAAAACCCTCGTTGAAGCCACCATTTGCTGGGAAACAAATTCCTCAAAGATCTTTCCTTACAGCGCGTAATTCAATGGATGACGGAGAATGGAGGTCAAAATCTAGGAAGGTATAGAAAGCGATGATTGTTGGCTATTGACTTTAAACACAAAAGCAGACATCTATATACGCATATGCTATATATCTATATGAGAGACAAAATAGAAACGGATGAATCCTCACTTTTTGTGTATAAAAAAACAGATTTTTGAGAAAGAACTGGTAATGACATCAGATCAAGCATCTGCCAAGAATCAACAGTTACCTAAAGGGTACTTCTATATTCCTGTTGATTGCCTTCCGAAAGAGAAGCAGAGCAGCGAGGATGCATGTTCTGGTGGACAGTTGGAAAATGGAACGTAGATTGGGAGGATATGACTGGGTTTTTCATCTACACAATGGAGATGGATCCACTTGATGCGGGCATTTGCCTCTGCCTGGCCTATTTATCCGAAGACGATGGGATGAGTTAGCAGAGCAGACGGTGTATGTGTTAGGATTAGAGGGTAAGACCGGAAGTTTTGGCATGGCATCATCATTGTTGTATATTCATTGTGAGAGTAATTGTACAGTGGGTGAGGGTTTATTCCATTACAATGTATTGAATTTTACGAATACACCATCCCCTTTTGGTCCGAAAGAGGCTGTATGGATGTGGAAGGAATGAGAAGTTGGTGCTGCGATGTAAAGTTAATGTAAATATTCGTACAGTTTCAATGCTCAAACCAAAAAAAAAAATGCTTACAGCTTTAGATGGATAACTTACTTTATTAAGACTGAATTCTAGCTCTGGATGTTCTTATTCATCGTACGGTGTTATAGATGACTCTTATATACGAGTGAGTGCATTTCTCTTTACCCATTTGTATGAGAATTACACTGTGCTGTAGATTTTTTTTCTGGGGGTGTTGTATAAGTCACTTTCCTTTGATGAAGATGGTGATTGATGTGCTTTAATATGACGGAGTATATGAACATAGGAGTTAAAATCGGTGCGTGGAAAATGAGTTAGTGGCAGAAGGAAGGAAATTTTATACGGTAAAGATTAAACTCAAAGATGAGTTAATGGCAGAAGGAAGCTTGAAATCGTAAAGGGTTGATTACACGGGCAATTTTTTTCATTATTACGATTGTCGTATTGGATTTGCTTTTCATACAATACGGTATTGATATATGCCAATATTAAGTATTATTTTCGATAATTTTTTAAATTATAAAATTACAAAATAATTCTTTAATATATTATGCTTAAAAAGTTATAATAATATTAATTATTATTTTATGTAGGACATTTTAAGTTTTTTTTAATTTAGTCCTATTTTTTAAAAATCTATAATTTTGATCATCTGGTATGCTATTTTAATTATCAGCTAGGTGATACCAATTAAAAGAGTTTGTACTAACCAGTACTAGTCGCCAGTTTGGTTGAGTGGAATAGTTATTATATCAATGATGTATTCATGATGAATAGTTATTCTTGTTTGGTTAGAAAACAACATACAGAATATCTAACCTCATCTCAGGTTTAATTATTTTTACATTTTGAGGATATCTAAAGATATCTCTTCCATGTCTTTACCAATTCCGCGAAACGTGGAATAGATAAAGACAACCTTTCTCTCTATTATTATTATTAATTTTATTAGTATTATTATTGTTGTTGTTGTTAATATTAATATTAATATTATTAATTACCTTATTATTATTATTATTATTATTATTATATAGTTAGCGGAGACTATAATAAATATTTTGATCTTTTTGTTAGTTATTCATTTATCATTTCAAATTTATGTTTTCAAACTAAACACTGACATACATCATCATTATAAAATTTCAAGAATAAACCAAACTAAGTAATACTCATTTCATTCTATTCCTCATCTATTCTATTCCTAAGAATAACTATTTCATTCCTTCCTTATCTATTGTAACAGGTGAACCAAATATCATGTAGAGTTTTGTATGAATTTTTTATCCGATATCAATTTTTGCTGATATGGTATTTTAAATAATGATTTTGATCCTTCTTTAACTTAATTTTTAATTTTTAAAAATTACAGTTTTTTATTGCATAAATATTGTTATTATTTCATAAATATAATTTCAAAAGGTAATTAATATTTTTTAAAATTATATACTCAAAATAAAGCAAATTTTCTTTTTCTTCAACGGGGCATTGTTACTTGGACTGAGACGACATTTGCAAGAGAGTGGGCCCGTAAGCCCAAATTGTTTCAGAGATTTGGTAATTCTGATCGCAGGGAGCCCACTAGTGAATTTGGTTTCAATATGGGTTCCATAGACACGCCAACTAGTTTAGCGAACGGCTCTTCAGCCGCCTCTGACGTTCACCTGAAACCTAAACCTGCGACTAACACCGGAATGCCTACGGCCGCCGCTGATATGACGCAGCTCGACTTGGATGAATCCAGGAAGAGGAAGTCGAGCGTTCTACCTCTTGATGTCGGCACTCGCGTCATGTGCCGTTGGCGGGATGGCAAGTACCACCCGGTCAAGGTTATCGAGCGACGGAAGTTAAGTCCTGGAGGAGCCAACGATTATGAGTACTACGTTCACTATACTGAATGTATGTTTCGATTTGATCGTCGATTTTGATTTGTTTGGTATTGTATTTCTGTTTAGGTTTAGGGTTTGAGATTAGGATTTAGGAATTGTCCAAAATATTGTGTTTGGGGTGTTTTTTTTTGAAAATTTGTTAATTAATCTCGATGAACGTTCCTAGATTAGACGCGTTAGGGTACTCTTTTCACCTGCAGCGGTAGGTTTCTTTGTGATTCAGTAATAGTTGGCTGAACATTTGTGGAGTAGACCATGGGATCAAATAAACAGATGAAACCTTACCAAATTGGCTTAAATTACTCGTATGTTCTGATAGGATGAGAGAGGGTGGTTTGGCCGAAGAAATTGAGATGTTCATATAATAGGAAGGGTTCATCACTGAAAATTTATTTGTTGTTTTCCAAATTGTGTCTGTAGTTTGAGTTTGATAGAAGAGTTCGTGTGGTTTGATTTCAATACCACGGGAACTCGATGTAATTTATTTCCATATGCAATTAGCCAAAATATCTTTGGGTGCAAATGATTAGCTAGCTGGAATAAAGGTTCCACTGTGAGAACTTGAGAGCATTAATTGAGTTTTTCTGGAACATGTGAGTTGGGTAAATTATTTGTTAATGATAACAAATGCAGAAGTTCTGGATCGAATTCAAGAATAAGTGTCCTGGAATGTCAAATATGCTAAATGCTAGAATTGCTTTTCATATGCAGTCTGATTTTGGTTTTCAATTTTTGGTAGTTAATAGGAGGCTTGATGAATGGGTGAAGCTTGAACAATTAGATCTTAATTCAGTGGAGACTGTTGTTGATGAAAAGGTGGAGGATAAGGTAATTTAGTTGCTTTTATATTTGGTGGGAGAGATTCTACCTTCCCAAAACCCTTTTTGTTGATAGAATCTTCCACCAAAAGTGTACCTTTTTTTGGCCTTGGGAACTGATTCAAGGAAGTCTAAACATACATTATTGTAGGTGACAGGCTTGAAAATGACACGACACCAGAAGCGTAAGATTGATGAGACTCATGTTGAGGTATACTCTGATTGAATGTTAACAATAACTTTTAATATGCAACGTGTGGAAATTTAATTGCAAGATTTTGAATCCGATGATTTAAAGAGAATCATCACATATGGTTAACTGCAATTTGCTAAATTTTTTTTGAAGTTTATGGTGTCATGAGAGACCATTGTTTATCCTAAAAGCACTATGTTCAAATGTTTAGGGCCATGAGGAGCTTGATGCTGCCAGCTTGCGTGAACATGAGGAGTTCACAAAAGTGAAAAATATTGCCACTATAGAACTTGGAAGATATGAGATTGAGACATGGTACTTCTCCCCTTTTCCACCAGAATACAATGATTGTTTGAAGCTGTACTTTTGTGAGTTTTGCCTCAATTTCATGAAGCGTAAAGAACAGCTTCAAAGGCATATGGTGAGCTGTGCCTCAAGTGCATCTCTCTCTCTTGCTTTGTGATATATGCACCGTGCTACAGAGTGTTTTAAAACTGTCAATTTCTAGCGGGTATGACTAATCAATTTCCTTGATTACTGGTGGCTAATTTCAAACTTAGGCTCTTTACATTTTTTTTTTCCATGGAATCACTATGTTGATGTACATTTTCTGTCAATTATCTATTGAATTTCAATTAATATACTCTAAACTTAACTTGTTGAACTTGTTAATTAATGAAACATTATACTGCTCAGGCTTTTACCAGTATTCAATTTGGGAGATTTTTGTGGAATGAAGATACAGTATGATGAAGTTGATGGATTAGTTAATAGATTATGACAATTGGGCAACTTCAACTCATTTTTCTTTCATTTAATAGTATTGAGATGTGATTTGGTGGGTTTTATATCTCCTTAGAAATTGTCTCTCTTTGTCTACTTGAGTTTTGCTACGCGGTTTGTTTTAATATTTTGTATAATTTGATTTATTTAGAGAAAGTGTGATCTTAAACATCCTCCTGGAGATGAAATTTACCGAAGTGGTACCTTGTCAATGTTTGAGGTATGTCTCAATGATGGAGAAATTATCATTTAGCTCATTGACTTTCTTATATCTTATTTTCATTATCATTCCATTTTAAAAATGACATTCTCTCCTTTCTTTGTAATATCTTCCCTTTTCCAATTTGTGGATTTTGTTGTTGGGGGAAGGGGAGGGACTTTATAAGGATTATATTATATACTGTTCTTTTTGTGAGGGAGTATAAATTCATTGTTGCCGTTCTTGTCAAATTCGTTTTTCTTTGTAATATAGATACATTGATTTGTTTCTAAATAGTGATATAGGACAGCTACTGAATATACCAACAATATTTGGTACAGTATTGTATAAACTATATATAGTGTTGCTGGACTTTAGGTTCTGTTTTTTGCTTGGACTGAACAAAGTAGGTCTATCCTCGGGGTTTGTAATAAGAACTAAGAATCACTCGAACAAACAAGACTATTAGTAGGTTCGTAGAAATTACTTTTGGAGGCTAGGAATCGCTGTTTAGTCTACGAGTCTTTTAGAAAGAATCTATCACAATTTCAATGTTGGAAATTTAGAATTCTGGAAAATCTTTATTATTATAGTCATTACTGAAACGTAAAGCCATATATGAAAGGAATCCTGTCATTTAGCTAACAAGGCTGGTAACAAAACATTATTCTACCCTTATAGCATTCAAATCCTATCCTGATAGAGAAAATTCCAAAGTTATGTTATTTTGACTTCAAGTAACTAAAAGTAATATTTAAAGTTTTAGCGTAATTTCTAATCAGGCTAATTGAGTAGTACAGGAAATAACCCTTAACTACTTACGATTCTCTGTTAAGCTGTGTTGTAGGTTGTTGTCATTTCTCAGTGAATGTTCTGGTGCAGGTTGATGGAAAAAAGAACAAGGTTTATGGGCAGAACCTATGTTATTTGGCAAAGTTGTTTCTGGATCACAAGACCCTTTACTATGATGTCGATCTTTTTCTATTTTACGTCTTGTGTGAATGTGATGATAGAGGATGCCACATGGTTGGATATTTTTCCAAGGTAACGTTTTTCATTTATGAAGAACATGATCTAGTTGTGACTTCCACTTGATTTATTTGGTGTTTATTTGATGCTTCTTCAAACAGAAATTTTAAGCAATATGAAATTACTTTTCCTTTGCACCTTTCTGTACCATTTCTCTTTTACTTGTGGAAGATGCTGAAGTAACAAAGTTTTTGGTTTCTTGTGGTTGCAAATATGTATCTTGGCTGCGAGATTCAGTTGTTCAGCAATGTAATTTTTAGATAATAGTTGAACCCAAACATTTGTGACATTGCTAAGTATTCTTCTCAACGATGCAGGAAAAGCATTCAGAGGAATCATATAATTTGGCTTGTATTCTTACCCTTCCACCTTATCAAAGGAAAGGCTATGGAAAGTTTTTAATTGCATTCTGTAAGCTCTCTGCCTTATAGTCTATTTTTCTCTTTGCTTCTTTCGCATCTGACTCATGCAAGAAGCACTTATATTGCTATTTCTATCAAGTTTTGGATAGTGGATGGAGCTCTTAATTATATTGCTGTAATTCCCTATTTTGCTCGAGTACTTGCAAGCATTAATCATGTTCTATATGTTGTGAAGTAATGAAAAATGCCAATGGATCTTGAAACTCGTTGGGAGAGGATGTCAAAGATATCCTCCTCCACCAGGATTTAAGGCCTGGTGGAATGCTTTCCGCTTTTGGTGAACCAAATAACAGAGTATGAAAAATGCTAGATTGTGTATATTTGACAAAATACTCATATGTACATGGAGCAGCATATGAACTTTCAAAGAAAGAAGGTAAAGTTGGCACACCTGAGAGGCCCCTTTCTGACCTAGGGCTGTTGAGCTACAGGGGATACTGGACGAGAGTACTTTTGGACATCTTGAAAAAGCACAAGGGAAATATATCCATCAAGGTAAGCATTTTCAATCTTCTTTAACATCACGACAATTTTTTGTGCTGTTCAATTTAATTCTGATTATGCCACCCCAATTGAAATTTTGATTATGCCACCCCAATTGAAATTTTAAGTGATCCGTTTTCTCTTAGACCTGCTAATGGAACTATCGTATGGTTTGTGGAAGTGCCTGAAATTATGCTATTGTGGTTCTAGTTCCTCCATCATATAAATACATCTTATTATTCATTTTCATTTTGTAATGTTTTCTTCTTAGTTTCTCTGATCGTTGTATCTGTTTCATATTTTACGATATGCTAGCTTTGTGGTGTTTCTGTTCACAACAGTTGCTACTTTCTACAGGAGCTTAGTGACATGACAGCTATCAAGGCTGAGGATATCCTAAGTACTCTTCAGAGCCTGGAGTTGATTCAGTACAGGAAAGGGCAACATGTGATATGTGCGGATCCAAAGGTGTTGGATCGGCACCTGAAAGCTGCTGGTCGTGGTGGCCTTGAGGTTGATGTCGGCAAATTGATCTGGACTCCTTATAAAGAGCAAGGTTGATGGTGAAGGCTAGTTTTAAATTTTCTGTATAAGCTTGATATGTACCATTACCTGTATAAATCTAGGTCATAGGAAACAAATTTAGGTCTAATATCCATGTGCTTATAGCTTTAACTCTATATTGCTGTTTAATTTGATATAATGTGATGTTTGTTCGAGCAGGATAATCGTGTAATCCATGTAATAGATGGAGATCTTTAGCCATTTCTACTGCCTAATTTCATTCACATGACCTTTACCTGCCCTTTTGAGTTTTGAAAATTTCCCCTTTTTTCTGAAGTTAAAGGATATACCATGAGTCACGACGATGGACTCCAACTTTTAAAGCTGCGAAGACTCTTGAGAAAGCTTAGTATTTGATGGGAATCCAAAATTATTCGAAGTACTAACAAAAATTAATACCATTGCTCTTGGCCAGTCAATCCTCCCAATTGTTCTCATGTTTTCAAACAAATGAAACTAATGCAAAGTCCAAATTAAACATTCAACTAAAGCATGCCATAATGGTTCGTTTTCAGAGATTGCACATACTGACCTTTTGCCAATGCAATTAATGGTGAGAATAGAGATGCATTAAATCAACTAACATACACGATCAAGACTCAACATTAACTCATCAGTTAAGACCTTTTCAATGTTTTATTAATTGTTGAAACATGCACCTTGTCTTGTTCTACAATGTTGTACGCCCTAACATCGAACTTGCCCTCGCTCTCTGCTCGGAAACTCCTCCCATTTACTTTTCCCACACCCCTTTTTGGACTTTATAGAGCGCACTGAAGCTGATCTGTTCTGAAACTGCGCAGTTTGTAAATAAGCCTGAGATCAGGTCTTGACTTTCCTGTTTCAGAGACTACACATCTGTACATTTTCGCTGCCTTTTCTTTGCCATGATTATGCCTTAGAAAGCAAGTAGATTAGAGTCTTCTAAATCATTACTCGGACAGTGATACGAAGGAATTGAGAAACTTTCTGGTGCAAATTGAAGCTGATCTGACCCACAATGGACACACCCCAATTGCCATAACCAGCGGCATGAGAACAACTAATAAACCTTTTGCATAATTTCACTAGAAAAAGGCAAAAACCATCTAATTAGATCTCCGAATAGTAACTTATCGTACACATCCCTGCCAGAGCCACCACCATTCTGTATAGTTTCGTGGTACAGGGTTCGATTTGTTGGCGAATTGTGAATTAGAAACAGAATCATTTACGTAATGCTATGCAGTGTCTTACCCTTGAAGAGTTTCTCATCATATCAACAAGTGGTTGGTGCTACATTAGATCTTTTGAGTTGAATCTGTTGAAGCTGCAAGTTTTTCAAAGCAGCCCCACCACACCTCCTGTTCCACAGACTGTTCATTTCTTCTCCATCTGCTGGTTTTTGCACTTTCTTGATCACAACAGGCAAAGGAGGATCCATTTGGTCTATGTTGACAGAAAAAGAGTTCTCTTTGCCATCATCTGTCTTGACTCCACTTGCACCTCTCAAGATTGCTTGTCTTCTTGTACATATATTGGCGTGTGTCATTGGAGTTGCGGCCGTGTTCGTGGGAGTTTTCATAGAGAAGATTCTCTTGAGCTTAGAGTATTTGACTGTAGTTGTGATGTCTTTTCGTCTAGTGATATTGAGCTGGTTAGAACTAGCGAGACCAACTATTCTGTTGCTTCGCTTAACTTGGCCCATGCAACCAATCTTTGGCGATAAAGGGTCCTTCGAGATGGAGGAGGATCGATCTTCCCACTTGGGAAGAGCCACATCTTTGATAGATGGTCTTGAACACAGCATAGGTAAGAATGTGCTCCTGTAATGAATATGAAGGCTTTGGTGTCGAAAATGTTGATCGTATCCATTACCCATGTTTCCTCTTGATCTTCTAAGCCTCCACAGATATCTAAAGACCAAAGTTTTTGATTATTAGAACAGTAACTATAGCCTTTTCTCTTTCTGTTCTTGTTCTCCAGTGGCTGGGGACGAGAGAGAAGGTACAGACCAGACAGATAGATGAAAAAAGGAGTCTTTAAGGAGGAGGAGGGTATGGAGAGAGAAGCGAGAAGAGGTGTTAAAAAGATGAGAATATGAACATTGAGCTTCTCAACTCTTTTTCTAGGCGTGTTCGAAGAATGTGGTTTTTGATGACTTCTTCAAATGCAAGCGGTCAATACACATGCGCTCCGATGATGGGCTTCGAGTTCGTACTTCGTAGCCTGCCTCGAGCTTGTCAACAAAAGACTTATGAAAGAAAGCAACGTCTCCTTCTTTCGTGACTCTGTTCACTCAAATGCCATTAGTCTATTATGGCCCCACTGTGAATGAACAGCTTGTTTTGTTTGGTGATAGAAGGGTACTGTTGGTACTTTGTTTTTGAGAAAGGGCACTGTTGGTACTTGTTACTTCTACTTGTGGTAAAAATCATTGGCTGACATTTCTGTCTGTGTGTGCCCCTTTATTCACACATAACCATATAAAATATATTAGCTAAACCACAAATGTCGTAACTTAATATTTATATAAGAACTTACAGCTAGGAGGGTGTTAATTATGGGATGATATTTTTAAATTATTTGATTAATTTTTATTCGAGCCGAATAGATTTTTTACGGGAGACAAAACTTTAGCTCCAAGTTTTAAACAGCTGCATACATAAGGGGGGCTCGACTCTCACATAAAGTTCTTGTTTCGACAATTCAAAAGTAGAAGTTTTTTTTACTAATGAACCGATATTCAAAATCATGCCACTCTCTATCCCGTTTTAAATTTGCGACTTCACTTAAGTCAAGAGAGCCTCTTATCAACTCACTTACGACCTCAAACGGCTGCATACAGCTATATTTGTTTGGTAAAACAAGCACGTTACTTACAACGCTTGGTTCACGTAGGATTAGATATTATGCTCCGATTGACTAGTTTTTATTATATTTTATTAAATCTTATCCATATATTTATATAAAATTCGTATAAATATGTTGGTAAAGTTAAGTGACACATGATTTTAATACTCTCACAGTCCAACCCGATTCACATGCCTTGACATTTTGTGTTCGAACTTTTTAAATTTTCTAAAGATTTGATGTTAAAAGTGCGGTTAGTAATTATTTAGATTGACATTTCGAAATGATTGAATTATTTCTAAATATATAATTAGGAGATTATTATATATTCCTAAGAACTTTCTCAATATCATTTGAAATTAAAGTTATTTAATTGTTAAAAAATATTAAGAATTAAAAATAATAATAAAAAGAGTCAAAAATGAGTTTTTATCAATGTTTTAAAAACTAGATCCAAAGTTAAACCGATAAGATAAGAGATATAAAATTCAAACGAACCATTATGATGTTGGCTAAAAATTAAATATAATTAAAGAATTTAAAATATAATTGAAAGAGATTTTCCTTCTTTAGCAGAATTTAAAGTTATAAATGAATATTAATTTATTTATTTTAGTTTATAGAAATTATTAATTTTAAAAAATTGACTGACTAATTAATAAACTCATCGATTTTTAATAACATGAATTATTAAAGTAAATTATACCGAAAAGTTAAAAATTGAACTAAAAATTTAGATGATTCAAGGTTTTAACCGTTAAACTTACCAAATTGGTTAAATTTTTTAGTTCCTAAACATGGTGAAACTAAGAAAGTGGTTCTACTTATTACAATGGAAATATGGAAGACAGGTTTTATATTTGGAATTCAAATCTAAGTACACTTAGGTTCATAGTTTTGGTCAAATTTTATTTTTTTAATAAGAAAAGGAGAGATACAGGCCTTACGTAACTAATTGAGGAAATGAAACATCTGATATATTCTCTAGTAGGATAGATAAACAACTCACAGGCAGGTTTTGAAAAATATGGATGCCAAGTGCAAGTGAACTGGCATAGTTGGTTAGCCAATCCACAGCCTTATTAGTCTGGCGGTAAACATGTCTCGTTTTCACTAGCTAATCCTTAACTATTAAGTGTCGAATCCCTACTATCAGGGAATTAAACGGATCTTTCTGAGCCTTTGAGGAGGATAAGAGATTGATAATTATCATTGAGTTGACAACTAATTCCACCCGTCGATATCTAAGGTCCCATGCAAATTGCAACCCTGTAAAGACCCCCATAATTCTGCGCCAATAACTGTACAATGACCTATATTATGTGCAAACCCTCCTATCCAAGATCCCATATTGTCTCTAATTATGAAGAACATCCTGTGTTTTGCAACATAAATTCCCTTAACTCGTAAGTGCAACCTTGTTTACACCCAAACCATACGGGTACAAAGTCAACAACTGACCTCGTCAAAGAGCTCCCGTCTCTATCTCTATCTTGTAGTTTTTCGTTTTTTCTTCTTCTCCGAATCACCGGAACAACTAGCCAAGTCTGTCGTCATCTGCTTGCCATCTAGCAAAAGTCACGATACTCGATGCTCTGTTCTTTGATTTTGTTTAGTTCTTCAACATATAGTCCCATCAGAATAATAAGAATCACTAGCCATTAGCCCATTACCCTTTAGAGACTTTCCACTTCCAGTAATTCTTATCAGGAAAGTTGAATTTATAGACTCTATAAGGATTCAATTACTCTTTAGGGGTAAGCTTTACTTCTCTTTTTGTTAGATCTCCAAGAACTGCTAATTGACAAGAGTACATAAAACGAAGATTGTTAAATTTACTGACAATTTTGGTCTGCGCCTGCAACACTTTAATGTTTGTTTTGGGAAACAGAAAGTGACAGTCTGGTCACATGCATCAGAACACAGCTTCTATATGTTGCCTAAATCTGACTAAGTAACAAGGGTCATTAGGATCTTAGGATACAAAAAGGACTTGCCTTTCTCAACAAAATACTATTTCTCCCTGTAAAGTCAAAAACGATATACAACAGTGAGAAAACTAGACAAGGGTGACAGAGAAACAGTAATTTAAAACTCTGATTTAGGAAAAAGCTTGCGACTAATGTAAGAGTTGGTAAGGGATTCTCTTGACTTAAGTGAAGTCACGAGTTTAAACCGTCCTTTATGTATATAGTTATTTAAAATTTAGAGCCAAAATTTTGCCTCCCACAAGAGACCTATCCGGTTCAAGCAAAGATTAGTCTAAACGTGAATGACTTAAAAGTACTTTCTCATAATTATGACCTCCTAAAATACTTAGTAAGAAACAAAGAAAACATCTGCATTCAACATCCACTTAAAATTTTACTAAATTTAAAAAGATCCAATAGTATGTAATTTTACCACTACGTTTATTAAATACTGCAGTTGGTAATTGGGGGACCAAGCACATGGGAGGTCACGTGCACAGAAACTCGTACGAGAAGGGGCGTGCATGTATCCAAGTCAGCCGACAGGCCAATACATAACAGCATGTGTAAGGCACGTGAAATGCAACTATTTGGTACTTTCATCCTCACTAAGTAGGGCTCTTTGTTTATTTAAAAGGAATTGGGATTTGTGGGTCTCTCCTCTCATGACTCATGAGTGAGTGTAATCAAGTGAGCTTTCTACTTCAATCAGATTTGCTCCACAGTGATCTTCCACCTAAAGCTTTAGTCCATTTTCTACCTGCTTCACTTCCTTTATCAACACCTATGGAAAGAACAGTTTTTGAGGTCGTCCTACTTTATATAAAAGGCATATCATCTTTTCTAGCGTAAATAAGAAAAAAGGGAAGCTGTCCCATCGTTTCTTTTTTTCTTTTCTAATTAAAAATCGAATTCATATATATTTGCGTAGACTTTACGTAAATGTATAAATTAGATTTAATAAAATTAGATAAAAATTAATTAATCGGAACAAAACAGTTTGATCTTAACATTCATGAATTTGTTTGAGGGTCTAAAATCTTAAATCTGCTCCATAAAGGACATTAAACTTGCTCCATGATTTGTCTAACTTCACTCACATGCCAAGAAAAACTAGGCAAATCACATAAAACAGCTCCTGTGATATACTTGATTATTCATCTTAACCCCTGTGTTTTTAATTCGTTCACCTTAACTCCTGTGTTTTTTATTCTCATTCAAGATACCCCAATTAGCTATTTTCGGACAAATTTGTCCTTAGATTATTGAAATACATTTTTT
>JAOSBP010000002.1:5942862-5955266 GCA_027563825.1 Erythroxylum mucronatum | reverse complement strand
AGATTATTGAAATACATTTTTTTAATCTCTTGAATTCAAGGGTAAATTTGTCCGAAAATAGCTAATTGGGGTATCTTAAATGAGAATAAAAAACACAGAAGCTAAGGTAAACGAATTAAAAACACAAGGGCTAATATGAATAATCAAGTATATTACAGAGACTCTTTTATAAAATTTTCCGAAAAACTAAGAGCTTTTATTGCGGATTGAGGTAAAGGAGGAGCCCAGATCTTGTGGCTACCAGAGCCCAGAGCTTGTGGCTACCAGACAGTGCCCTGAGCCAGCAAATATATGGCTACTGACCCCATGTGTCCTGCACGGTATGAACCTTAAATTATTAAAAAGAAACAAAAATAATTGACACCATTGTTCCCTCCCATCTGGTGTTGCATATAGTAACTTGCAAATGGTTGTAAAGCACAAGAAGAAAGTCTTGCTCAATCACTTGCATTTGAAAAAATATAGATCAATTATCTTTCATGTCCATGAAGAGGCCAAAACAAACACGACACAAATCCTGAGTATCACATCAAACAGGTTAATTTGCATAAATAGTATCAGTTTTGTTGTGCTTGCAGCTTGTCCTACGTACACATTAGTTCCTCTAGTTTATCATTTCCGTGGATCAAATGTGTCCTGTCTCTGGCAGAATTCAAGTTAGAATATGAAATATCGAAGAGTTCAACTAGAAACAAACAAGGGAATGTCCTGTCTTTAACAGTTTAGTACATGTATATGATATCAGTTAACAAGATGTCACACGATTGATGGGATTTGCTAGAAATGAGACTGCATATCAGTGCCATTGCACGTCATACTTTCCAGGTCCAGAAGTTAAGAGTGGGAACATATTTTGGTGAAGATTGTTAGGTTCCAATACCAAAACTTTGACAAATCAACCACTAATTGCATGGCATTAATATACCACCATTTTCCTGGCAGTAAACTGCTGCAAAAGTTGATTGCTATTAAGGATTGAAGCATCAGATCAACGCATATATAACCATCATAGGATCTTCCAATAAACTGCCATCAGCAGATACAAAGAAGAAAAAAATGTGCGTTAGCTCTATAATATAATTTCTTATACAATCACAGAGTTAACTGTACAATGAATGGAAATGATAGAGAGACTGCAAACAAGTCATTTTGCACCGAATGAACAAGAAACAGTTAACAATGTTCTCATCAATTGTTAAGATAGATTCTCATACCGGAAAAGTTTAACCAGTCGGGCAACAAGTGGCAGTATCGTGGATCTATCTTGGCTGCATCAAACTGCTCAAAAACTTAACTGCCATGAAGATCCTATGAGGTGCACTGTAATAGAAATGCTAAATTCCTTTTGTTCTCTGAGTATGTCCCTGTAATGCTAAGTAGAAGGAAGGCACATCCTCATTTGAGACCTTAACTCTATTTTTATTTCACATTCGTCAGAAGAATAAAGGAACAAGTAGCTCTAGTGATAGCTACTTGAATGACATAATATTAAACCGCAGAACATGCTCCCTTGCACTCATTTGGCATTGTCTTGTTTTCCCTCCTCTTGAGGTACTGTTGCCTCCTCCTTTGGGGACTTGGATCCAATATCATCTTCATAAACAGGAGAACCTGTATCTGAACTATCAATTACGCCTGTTGGTTTTTCTAATTTGTCTTTGCGCTCTACTGCAGTATGTTCCAGTACCGGTTCAGAAATATGGCCAACATGAGTTTGAGAACTGGATGGAGGACGAGATGTAGTAGCACCAGCCAGCCCTTTGGAAAGACAAATATACTTGAAAACCAGTTGTTTGTAATTATTCAGTAGGTCTTCCACATCATTGATAGTTAGATCCCCAGCATGGGCAAACAAGTATGGATATTCTCGAAATACTTTACTAACTGGATTTTCCTTCAAAAGCATAGCTGCTCCTCGATTCTCTATATCTGACAGGGACGGGATCTTTTCCATTGATGATTCCTCTTTTGCAAATGCATCATTGGTTCTATATTTTGTTTCAGAAGTATTGGTTTGAATTTGAGTGCCCGTTTGCTTCTTAGATGTCGAATCTGCTTTGGGATTGTCTCCTGAATTTTGATCAGATTGACAATTGGAATCAATTGAAAGGCCAGAAAGAACAGCTCGAGCAAATTCCATGTTCTTTTCATATTCACTCTCCTCCATAGATAGCAGTTTTGCGTCAATATTGGAGATGAAAGACTCTGCAGAGAGCATGTTTGTGAAAAAGTAGGCTTGCTCACCAACTAATCGGGATTGGCACCTGTACCGTTGTATGTACAACAAATTTGAATGCAGTTGAGGAGGGTTTGCCTGCATAATATAGGTTGGATCAACCCAACGCGAACTTGTGAGAAAATGCACAACTTCCCACCTATTAATAAATGTCAGGAGAACTATTTAAACCCTTCAAAAGGCTGATAGTCCGCAGAACAATTCCCATGTACTCGAGATGTGGATACAACTAACAAATTAAGGTAAGGAATGATTCAAAATATGCAAATAATCAGCAGGGTAAAATTAATTGTGGACTCCATCTATTCATTATGTAACATGATAGAAAACTATGGTGGAGTCAATTGCATATTACAACATGGTATTATAAAACCCATTAATATTACATGACGGTGTTAGCAAGATATTCACTCTTCTAGATGTACACAAATTTGCAAGGTGAATAACTAAACTCGATCAGCATCTTGAACAATAATGTGTTAGAGATTACTCCGTGCAGAGATTAGAAGTGATTTATATAGCCCATAAATTTTTCAATGCTTTAGGTTGAAGATGCAACCCGCTTTGCATATAAATCGCTTCAACTCATACACTTCCTGTAAATTCGCAAATAACTCCTTAGAATAAACTGTCACCACAGAAGGAAAGCAATGTTGATTTTGCTTGAACAACCTATTTTAAAATGAAGAATTTATATTGCAAAGCAACAAACATATTGCTGCATTAAGTAAATAAAGAAAAACAGCTTTTGGTCTTACCTTTATAGTAACAAAGATCAGAACAGGCAGAAACTCATCAGCTCCAGGAGGATTGTCATTTGAAGCATGAGAAGCATTAAACAGCAAATTGTTTATAACCTTGCAACAGTTGAGAATGCAAACAAGCTTGTCTCTCGGTGCTTTGTACATATTGATTTTTTGCAGCTCTTTCTGAGCAAGCTACCAACAAAGACATAAAGATGTATCATAACTCGTGACAATAAATGTTTACAGTCTTAGGCTATCATTTATAGTTGCCACCACAGGCAAATTGGAAGTTAAACTTTCTCTTTATTTCTCCGTGGTTTAGGAATCCCTTTGCCAAACATAATAAGAATATTAAGGTCAAAAGCATACTCCAAACAGAGTAGAAGTTGGATTTCTGTTCGATGAGTAGGTTGACTTCTAGATGATGCAAGACAACATTTCTGGCTGTTGAACATTTATGCTCCTAGATAATACAAGATAAACCAATGCTGTTATAACACAAACATCATCTAACATTCAGTTCTAGAAAATAGACAATCTCAGGTTGATACTCTATACACAATGATAACTTTTACATTATGTTCCAGTTCCTATAAGATGAACAAAAGCATAACTAAATTCTTCTTTTTCTATAGAGCTTAGTGAGTTCAACTGCCACTGACAGTCCTAGCAACTGTTCTTTTGATCCCTTATAAATTAATTATTACTTGATTTTTGTTGCAACATTTTGTCCAGTGTTGGATAAATTGGAACAAACAAACCTACTTGAACAATGAGACAAAAGAACTTCTGATTCTGAATATACTATATACTAAGTTAAGTTCTTTCAGAAACTTGTTTTGATTATTTAACAGTGTAATCCCTCAATAATGATGATCATGTTAAGAGCCTCGATAAGTCCAACAGATGCACAGTTAAGCATGGCACTAGCAAACATGTCAGCGCGGCAAATTTAAATGAAGCTACTGTTTTATGAAAAAGCTTGCAAAATATTCAACCCAACTAAATAAGGTAGTGCTCCGTGTCAACTGATTTTGGCACTGTAGGAAAAAGGGTACACTTCATATACTACAATATGACAATTCCAAAATTAAGGCAGACAGATCCGTTCTCATCTAAACATGCATATCTATACATTGAGGGCAAATTAACTATTTACATAACTATGTTGATTTGGATCATGACTGAAGATAAACACAAGTCATTTGACTTAAGCATCATCCAACACTACACGGGGAAATTCAGACATTTTGAAGTTTCGTGTACATATAAAACTATTAACAAGTCCTGCAGCAAGCCACTTATAACCACCTTTCATGTAATGATTCGTTGAACATGTTTAGCAGGTCCACTGGGCAGAGGGTTCATTACACAATGCAGGGCAGAACCATACCATACACCACATAAAGAATGTTTTTAAAGGGAGTTTCTCAGCTTACAAGCCACGAAATTTCGTTCTGAAAGGCTGGCTTGATATCCAAATTTTCTGGCCGAATAAACTGTTGAATCAAAGACAACTTCTCAGATAGTTGGTCATCAACTTTTACATCATCTGGAAGTGCAAATACACGGGTAAATAACTTTGTCATTACATACTTCTCGAGTCCCTGTACATGAAAGAGAGTGCAGATGTAACAGATCAACATTATAACAGTCACGAACCATTAACAACACAATAATTGCTCCGTCAGTAAACTTACAAACAAAGTTGATATCACAAAATTTTCACGTCCCTGAATATGAAAGGGATCACAAATGGTGGAAATGGAAAACTATCAAAATTTAACAAATGTAAGAAATAAATCTACAGAAATGGAGGTGGACTGATGTTTTGGGACATTCAAAAAGTGGAAGCACGCAGCTGTTTGGACCAATCAGAAGCCAGATTAGATGATATTTCACCAATCCTTCAAGATAATGATTGTAGCAGTTGCACATGCAGAAAACAGTGTGGCAAACTATAACAAATGAGAAGGAGAATGAGAAACTTGGGATTTTGTTAATTAAATAAACAAATTAGCATAAAATTAGCACAGAGTAGGGAACAACACTGCTACAGATCCAATTAACAAATATTTGGACTACTATAGCCGAAATTTCAACAAAATAATCTTCCTATGAACTCATTTTGTGCACCGCCACCTTTTCATCCACAGGGGATGCTGACATCAAATACTCTAAATGATAAAAAACCTAAATTATCATCATCATCTCATGATAGTTATTACAGAATCCTACACAAGTAAAAGGCAGGTCACTCACTTCACCAGCACTATCAAGCTCCTCCTCAGAACAACCGGCCCAAAGCGGATGGGCCCTGAAAGCCTTTTCCATATTGGCAAGGAACTCTTGTACCTGAACGCTGTCCCTTTCTGGATTAGGATCATTGTTTGAGAATGAGACAATGAAGCTGCAACCAAAGGCATGTCAGCTTTCAAAAGTTGCACAATAATGTCACATTAGTAGACATTATTTTCTTCTGTTAACTGAGATTTGAAAGAAACAATAATAATGAAGGAGAATAATAAGACGAAGAAAGATATGAACATAAGAGAGTCAACCACGTATTTTATATGATCCTCAGCATAATTAACTTTATAAGCATACTCCTCCCAAGTAAATAAGAAAATACAGAACATATATGGGGTAAATATACAACTTAAACCTATTTAACTTCCATATTAGTAGGACGAAATAATCTCCCAGCAATATGCTACAACAATAGGACACTTGATCTTCTTCTTGTAAGAAGTATCACGATTCACTAACTTAAAATCCAAGTTCATTTACTACAATTCAAGAACACACAAGCGATTTCTTGATCAGGAAGTTCACTCCACTGAAAAGCTAAGTAGACATAGCATTTGTATACGTGGAAGAATGCGCCTACTAATCTAAACCTGTTTAAACCAATGCAATTATAATCCAATTAACAACAAAAGTGATAATACCGTTTGATTCAATAAATAAAGCTCTTTGCGGAACTTTTTAGGCGATCGCCTCAACTCACACCCAACACCAGCTATCAATCTCACTCCAAAAAGAAAACAAGAAATCAAATTATCTGTATGTGCGTGTGGAAGAGATGTGTGTGAGAGAGAGAGACCTCTTAATGGATCTGACGAAATCGGAGGCGGAAGGTTGACGCATGCGCTCGAGGAAGTCCTGAAGACCTAAGA
Organism: Erythroxylum mucronatum; assembly: GCA_027563825.1. NCBI lineage: Eukaryota > Viridiplantae > Streptophyta > Magnoliopsida > Malpighiales > Erythroxylaceae > Erythroxylum > Erythroxylum mucronatum. The sequence goes on along the minus strand of JAOSBP010000002.1, from coordinate 5,949,105 downwards.
ACACGTCCGCGTTCTCCATAACCCCTGCCCACTTACGCTTTTGTTCTTTGATTACTATTCTCAAATTCACAAGAAGAAGAAGAAAAAAGAAGAAATTCTGGTGTCAGTGAAGACTGATGATTAACCTCAATCATTAACGTCAACCATATTTAGCTTTGACTTGCATTTCCAAAAATAAATTATTTGATCAGCTTATGATTTTCCACTGTAGCTTTCACTAATTAAACTGTCAACAAATCATCTAATCATAGACAGGAAGCAAGCGATTCAATTGGGTCTCAAAAGACTCCAAATTCAAGAGGTTGTCCTGATAAAAAAGAAAGCCAGGCAAATCAATCTCAAGAATTACTAAATCTGGTGTTTACTTAATTTAAACCTTTCATTAATCATTGTTTAAAATCGCGATGGAGTTCTTATAAGTAATCAAGCACTTAGCTTTCCTATTAATATAGGAGAAGATAGTAGGTTTTGGCACTACTGATTTCATTAATAAGGGTAACACAGAGAGATTACAAATGGAAGAAGTAATAAAATTCATAGAGCTGGTGATATATATAAGCTGAGAGGAACTACAGCAAAATGACAAGTTTGCATCAAGTATGTTTGTCACATGTTACACTATGCTCATCTCTTCTCTTCTCATCTCTTCTCTTCTCTCAGAGTTCTGATGTATACTGAAGCAACCATATATATTCAACAACACAACCTTCTTCTTCCAACACTCGCGTATATACAGTAGGCTAGGCTTCCACACGAAACACCTACGCTGTGTCTTCTACAGGTTGAAAATTTTTATGCCCAGTATACACTTGCAATGCTATCTCGATCATTTCTCAACTGCCCTTTTTAAGTTAAAGTTAAAACAGAGCACTCCACACAGCTCCATCCCCTTCGCCACACCTTTCGTGAACAAATTTTATCTTCTCCACCGATTTGCAGATCCCACTGCAGCTCCAGTCAAAAGATGCAATGCACACATTGCCTGCCTGCGCCTTCCATTCACAGTCTGCGATGCCGGAGCAAAAACAATGTTAACATCAATGAGAGAAATAAAGAAGATTAGACAAAAATGAGGCACAACAAACAGTTCCTGGAATTTGTAACAAGAATACCTGGTGGAGTTCCACAGCACATATTGCGGTCATCTATGTGCTCAACTTCAAGACCAATAAACCAAGAACCAAGTGATACATCTTCATTAGCATATTTATGCAATATGGGCCTGCAGCAACAATTTGAGTATTTCAATCAAGTTTTACACATTTCTGCCAGATATGCAATCCTTGAAAATATGATTCTCAAAATAATTGATGCAATGATGCATCTAAAACTTGATGCTCTAAATAACATCTTTTCCTGGAATGAGTGGATTAAAATCTTTGACAGCTGATTTTTGCAAACCCATACAATCATAGAGCTGTGTAAATTGTCCAAAATTTTAGCAAATTACGCAATCCTTACTGGTTAATGGAGATGTATGTGGCCAGGTCCTTTGAGAGTGCATATATCTGACCAGTTGCATGTCGAAAATATTTGTTCCCTTCCTCTCCAAATTTCCAATACTCTGGCTCGTGATACTTGACATTCCTGAATAAAAGAAAGAGCTCAGCATATGTCTGTGAAGATCCAAAAAGACAGTAGAGAATTGAATATTTCCATCATTAGAAACTGCAGAGGACTACTTTTGAGAAAGAACGGGTCCAGACTTCATACACCCAACGTAGACCCTAGGCTTTGAACGATGCCGAGCAAGAGTAGCAGCAAGCACACCTACAACAGCAGATGTTGAAATATAAATCAACATACTAACATATGCATCTGGGCTAACAGCAAACTGAATATTTTCAGCATCATAGTATTAGATGCAGTGCCTACCCAAATTGACATGAACATCATCATCCACCTTGATATAGAATTCAGCATCCCACTTAGCAACTGCTGTGGAAAAGAATATTTTTGTTTTTGCAGACAATTCATGGTATCCTTCCACGTGTTCCTGTAACATTTGGAAGAAAGGGTGAAACAATGATTGGCATGCTATGTGGTGTTTTGCGCACAAATATTGCACATGCTATCTCACCAGCCTAAGGAAATCCTTATGCTGAGCATCTTCTGAATCAATGGCTCTATCCAGAATGCTGTTGGATGTGGCACTGAAACAATTTACAAGGATATACTTGATCAGTCCATCGTACAAAGTATGTTTTGCATAAGCAGAGATCTATATTGCTGTTTCATATCTCGCAGCAACGTCGGCATTGACCCATGCAATTCTTTAGTCAACAACTTCCAAAGATGTGCAAAAATATAAAGCACTAGATGTATCGTTTCCATTACAAAATGAAGATGCAAACCTCAAATAGAGAGAAGGGATAAAATGAAAATTAAACGGATAAAGCAAAAGTTCCATCATCATTATAGTCAAACCTTAGGCTCAAGTGAATCTCTCTATCAGGGACCAATTTTCTTGACTAAGGATTCACAAAAAAATATGACCGAAAATGGAGCTTGTATCACTAAATATCTACAAATCCATAAATATGCATCGCCCAGAAACACCTTTCAACAGCATCTTTGCCGCAAAAACAGAGTCTTAAGATGCTTATTTCCGAATCTGTTATCTAATAACCAATAATGTCTGGCTACAACAGATAGTTTTATTCACAGGGTCAGCTCATCAACAAAGAATGAGAATTCATGCAGTGAATAGACTCAAAATAGAACCAAAAAATAAACATGAAAGTTGTGCATAACTTTGCAATCTAATTTTTGGTTGCATAACTACTTGTTAGATCTTATCAAAACAACCAGAATGAAGAATAAAAGAAAAGGGGAAGCCAACAGAAAGAAAGTGATTTGTAAATTCAAGCATAAGGGGAAATTTTTTTGATGGAATTAACAGATCAAGCAAACTTTTGAAAATAATGGCATATTAAGGAAACAAGCACAGGGAAAACACCATGTTACTATAAAGGATTATGCAATAGTAAGTCCTCGAAGGTGGACTCACTTAGAAGTGAATGCATTGACATCAAGCCATTCCATATTGAATATAGATGCTATATGCATCAAAAATAGATGTGTAAGCATCTGCTGAGGTTTCACAATTCAAATGCAGAAGGAATTCATCCTTGTTTGTTTTTGTCTTCTGTGATTAGCAAAAATGTCCAGGAAAAGAAGTAATAGTATGACTTTTACTCTCTTGAGTTCAATTTGACATTCTCACAGGTCATACACAAATTCAAATCTCAATAACTACATATTGAAAAGAGCGAACATGTGCTCATTCACGTCCTGCCTGATATAACTAAGAGCGAAGTCTGCAACTTTAAATACAATCAAAACTAGCCCAAAAATCTCCAGAGGGTAGGCAATTAAATCATTAGATCTTCAAATGAATACAAGATCCAAAAGAAAATTTCTTCTCCAATTCGGTTCAATAGCTTATCAACAAGACTATTCCACAACACTGCATATATCATTGTCCAAGCGATTTAACCAAGATGCAAAATAAGTTTATGAGCTTACCATAAATTTCAAAAGTATTTCTTAAATAAAGATAAAGAATTTACCTATGACCAATCATGAATCGGATGACAATGCCCTTCTCATTCTCAAGTTGGAGAAGCTTTTCCCCTGATAAAACAAATAGTCCATTCAAATTATTAACAAACAAAATCCAATGAGGTGATCACTGAGAAAGGAAAGTGGAAACTGAATTACCTCGAGGCATCCAAGTCTCTCTAACTGAATCACGCCTCTTTCTACTGCTAAAAGCAGTATTAATTCCAATAACCATGAACACTTTCTGTTTTGGCGAGCCATCTTGAGACAAGGATGAAGCTTCAGAGGATGACCCGTTACTGCTCATCTCCTTAGAGCTCCGAGATGCTGCCAACTGCATTTCAAGCATTGAAACAGACTTCTCTAGCGATCTGACATGCCTCCAGAAAAAGAAAACTCATAGAAGTGAATCATATGTCCAGAAGCACAAATTAACAAAGTATGAACGCCATGGGGCTAATCTAATTAAAGAAAATAATGCACTCACTGGATTGCTTCATGGGTTTTCAGAACTTCGTCCATCACATCATTGTCAACTGAATTTTTCTGCGTATTAGCCACAAAATTATGAGGAAAACAAAGAAACGAAAAAGGAAATACAACTGTATAAGCACAAATACCCCGATACATATGTATTGAAACTATAACACTAAAGAGGAAGCTCCAGAAACCTTCTTAGGAGCGGAAACTTCGGAGACGACTTGTAGCTCCTGTTCATGTCGACGCAGAGACATGAGCTGACCGTTGGATTCAGGTGGTACCCACAATCTGGAAACATCCAATTCACAAACAGAAAGTAGATCAACCCAGATTGCATTTCATCCATCGGAATCAGACAACTAAAATAAAAAGCTCCAGGGAGTACGAAACCAGACAAATAAGAAATCATGAATTTAGGGAAATGAAACCTGTTGGAGAAGAGAATTCCCAGAGCGAAGCAAGATGCACATAGAAACGGAATCCATTTTAGAGATATTCTTGGAGTGCTACCTCCCCGACTCTTCATTGTTTCAGTGTCCGAAACCGTTTAGAAAGAGATAAGAATTGGCAAATGAAGCCGATGGAAGCTCGTTCCTATAAAGAAGAGAGTTAATGGGAGACTTCAGTTTTATCTTTTATCTTCTTCTTCGTACTTGTTAAAACATTGCAAATGAATGATAGACAACGCGCGTTGGGTTGGACCGTCAAACTTCAAAGGGCTAAGATGGCTGACTTTCTGTCGAGATAGTCACGGCGTGAATCTCACGTCGGCGGCTCCACCCTTCTCCTCCTGCCTAACAGAGTCAGTCACGCCACGGGTCAAGCTTATGCTTTATCAATTATTAAAATGGACCGCGCGTCTCGGTTCACTGTTACGCTCATTGCCTGGCACGTTCCTCTTTCTTTTTTATTTAATGAAATTGGAATTTTATTTTTTTTAATCTAAATTAGGGTATTTGCGGACGGATTCAGTAACTAATTTCTCGTTTATTTGTAAGCACCTCATAAAATGGGACAGCTAGCATAAAAATTTAAGATTGCTTCATACTCAAAATCAAGATCGAACTCCTGAGCTGAAAATTCCAATTCTTATTTTGATTGGTAAATGATATCAAAAGGAATAGAATGGCTTTGCTACTTGAACGTGAGTGATTGTGATCGGAATCTTTGGGATGATTCATCCCAATATGCACTCTATAGCTATTTGTTTTGGTATGGGATCCACTTTCACAAGCCATGGAATTAGTCATACGTTAAAATAAGACTGAAAATTAAAAATTAAAAATTAAAAAGGTTTAATTAAAATTAAATAAAATTAAAGAATTTAAAATATAATTAAAAGATTATTCATATTTTTGAAGTTTTTATTGAAAAATAAAATTTTTAATAAAAATTAATTAATTAATTTTAATTTATAAAAATTTATTAATTTACAAAAATTGATCTATTAATTAAAAATTTGATCAATTTTTTAAAACAAATATTATTAAAGTAAATTAAATTAGAAAAAAAATTTGACAAAAATTAGACGATTCAAGATTTTTACGGCTAAATTGATTAAATCGGTATTTTTGTACTCTTTTATTTGCATTATGAATATAAAGTTATTATAATATTATTTAGTAGTTAATTATTTGACCATATCCATACCCAACTCCGTGCTCAAACCAAACAGTCCCCTTAGTTTGTAAAATCGTGTCTTATACTATTATACTCATATCCATACTCAACTCCTTGCTCAAACCAAACAGTCCCCTCAGTTTGTAAAATCGTGTCTTATTTGTCGTTGACGAGTATATAGACCCATTCCTCTTTAGAGCGCCATTTCTGCAGTTTCAACATGGAAAGTTAACGCTCCTCGTCTCTGAAACAATGACACTTGCAATGCAATTAAAGCGTAACAGCATGATTTAATTTTGTAATACCACTTCAACGGCAGAGTGGCAGTTTTTGTGAGTGACGTTCTTGGCCGGTTCACTTCTTTAAAGCATTAAACATAGTAGTTGATTTCAACTTTGTATAGTACGGATAAAGACATTAGAAGTTATAGCTAATGTTTTAAAAACCGAACCGGTGATTGAATCGGAGAAGCAACTGATTTAATGGTTAATGGTTCAACCGGAATTTAACCGTGGTTGAACCGGTGATTAATAAATATATAAATTTTTATTTTATATATTATATATAAAAGATAATTTT
>JAOSBP010000002.1:5915225-5942762 GCA_027563825.1 Erythroxylum mucronatum | reverse complement strand
AGGAAGAATTGAATTAGGGATTTGGGTAATTGCTGAGTTTGTATGTATATATATATAATGGCAAAATTGTAATTACTGTATAACGGGTAAACGGGTATGAGGGGTGGTATCCCCATACCCGCCCCGATACCCGACGGATATTTTGGTTAACTCCTCATACCCGCCTCACGGGTAAAAATTTGCTCCCCATATGTGCCCTCGTTTGGGTAATTTTATCAGGTACCCATCAAATTCGGGTACAATTGTATCCCTGAATCACAAATTCCTCTTGCTTGCGGTCCAAATCTCTCGTATTGATTACTCTTTCCATGTTTTGTGGACACAAGTGATGTTAAGTCGTTTTACTACCTTTCAATGTCTTCTTCTTAACTCACAGCTGTCGGGTAATATCCCCGTTTCATGATCATATGGCACTTTCTTTTTTTCTGATGGACCACGATGCCAGAATACGGCGTGGTATTTGAATTATTGGCTTTCTAAAATGTTGGACAACTCGTAACAGCTACAGAACCCGTACGTGTTCTATGTATGAACCGAGAAAACCTTTGTTATATAATAATTCAAACAAAACACCTAACCTAAAAATTAAATTCCAAGAAAATTAATAGCTTAAGTTCTCTAATATGGCAGAGAAAATGAATTATTTATCTTGCTCTCTTTCGTGGGGTGTGCTCTTTTTTATTTTTAATATGTGTATAGGACAACAGGCATAATATCTAAACGTGACTTCAAATTCAACCAGTATCGAAACTCTTAATAATAGCAAACAGGTGGCGTCTTTACAATACAAGGAAAACAAATTTATATGAGTGGTATACAATACCTGTGCCGAAATTCGTTTTGGTATTTTACTATATAAGAGTACTATCTAATACCAGGTACTATTTTAGATAATTTTTTAAATTTATTAACTAATTTTAAAAGTTTTTAAAAAATTACAAAATTGTTCCTCAATATATTTTTCTATATGATTTATAATTTTACATCAAATATGTCTCTATAAATTATAATAACAAAAAATTGAAATAATAGCAACATATTTTTCTATTAATATTATTTTTCACACATATTTCATTCACATATAAATAATAACTACAATTAATATGAAAAATCATTTAATCATTATACAAATATAAAATTAAAGACAATACTCATCATATAATAAATAATAATTACGTCAAAACATCAAATAAAAAGAATAATAAATATCAATGACTCTTTAATTATTACAATTTACAACAAAAGTTCGTGATAAGAAAACAAACAACTAGAAGTGAAACTTGAAACAAAAACATTTATAGTTATATTTATATTGCATAATATAAATGAAATTAAAAGAACGGGACAAATGAAAACCTGAATCTTCATTCAATTGAATATCTGCTTAAATCACATTGACCTTAATTCTCATTTGATGCAAAATTCTTATTATTGAGAGGAGCCTCATTATGATCATCATTTAAATTCATTACACTAAATGGCATGTCAATCATTTTCCATCCAAGATTATCTTCCAAATTACTTTCATTTATCAAACTCGTTTCTTTAGAAATCTAATATGCTAACATATCAATATAGTCAAAGCAAATTGGATCTACATAGCTATTTATTCTATTAAGAGTCCTAATAAACAAATAAAATAAAATTATTAACAAATTACAAGAAATTATATACAACGTATTAATGATAATAACATACATTTCTTGAAGCTCCAAGTCATTTAATTTTTTGTGTTCCAATATATTCCTTTTCTTGGAATGGATGAAGTTAAATGTGTTCCATTTTTTTTCACATCCTGTTTCTCTTATACATTGACTCAAAATTCAAATTGCATTCCTTTGTAAATTTGGAATATCATTTTTGAATTGGCCTTATCAAGGAATTGTAAGACAATAAAAGTATCATTAGAAACAAAATAGAGTGATGATTAATTTTCAATAAGTAACAAAAGTGGGGAAAATATACATGAATTAACTTTGTCACTTTAACAAATAGGAATTAGCATCCCAAATTTACCAGAAACATCCTTGTAAATCTCTATTTGCGAATTTAGGAGATCTTGCATCATCTTATGGGCAATAATTATTGTAATAGTTAATAACATTCCCTTATTAACTTCAATTTTCTTTGTAAAAATTTGTCTAAACTAGACACTAAAATTCAAAAATGCCCCAGCTGTAAATAACAAAGAGTAAAATTGCCTTTTTCATCTCTCATTGATGACTGTAAGATAACATGTGTACAAAGAAGAACTATTTTTCATATTGACCTTGATTGCTTCCTTTGCCCTATTTATGGCATCACAAAAATAACTCATTGTTGTCTTCTCATTACTATAAGCCAGATGAAGCACTCTTTAAAAACTCTCAAACTTAGATGAAAATTTGACACTAGGACCTAAAGTCATAATCTTCAATTATAATTCTAGAAACCTCTAATCCAACATGTTGAGATGCAACTCACATATTACTTGTCAATATTTCTGTCAACTTCATCGTCATCAAAATAAAATATTGAAGTAATAAAAATTCAGCTACAAATATTGTAATAGTAGAACGATACAAATTCCTATCATTGGTGAAATCTTTTCTCATTAAATTCATGATCTATGTAGGTGTGTTGATAAACTTGGTCGCATTTTTTTCTTTTTACATAGTCTCATCAATAATAAGAAAATACCTAATATTTCTTACATTTTTCAACATCATATTAATGTAATGTGCAACATAAGGAGTCTAATAAAAGAATTATACTTGTTTTCCAATCTTCTTCTAGCTTCTTTAGAATCAGTATAATTGTTAGTAATGAATTGAATAATATTTTCTAACCCAATTTCATTCATAACTTTATCAAATATCTAAAACATATTATCAACATTCCTAACAAGGTCAATTGTGTTAATAGACTTCAAAAATATTGTCATACTTACAAAATAAACTAAAAAATTAACAATAGACTCATATTTTCTATTGTCCAACCATCATACATGATTAAATACCCATAAATAATACAAGTGATTATTCTTTCATCAATTATTTCATAAATAGAGGTACTCAAAAGTTTACATCTGTAGTTATCAAATGAAGGAGATTGGGCAACATTGCATACTACACCTGAATTATATTATCATCTAGTCATTATATATTATAAGTTACTTCTTTAGAGTGTTAGGCACTACGGATTGGAGGCTAAGCTCTATAAGTTGTTCGTAGTGAAAAAAATTAGAAATTTGTCTTCTTCTTTTTTTAACATTAGGTGCAACATTGCCTTCTTATTGGATAAGAATACTACTATCTTCGACATCCCCCACTATCATCATGACCACCAACAAAAAAACTTTTATTACCAATTTATTAGTTCAATCTTTGTCTTTTATCTTTCTCATATTGATACTCTTCAAGTAAAGTCTTCATTTGTTATTTCACATTATGACTCACTTTCTTTCAAGGCTTCACATCACCTTTGACTCTAACTAAATGCTTATTTAATGTGGTGATTCCCTTACCTTTCAAACATTTGTTACAATACAAATAGTATGTTTTTCATTCCAGGAACCAATTTAGTATGAGCCCAAGTAGTCTTTCTAAACCTAAAGCGATTGAATTATCACGAGTACTTAAACTACCCTCTATTTATCTGTAAAATAAATAAAAACTTATGTCAAAATTAAATTAATAACTTCATATCAAAATAAAGAACACTTAATTTCACTATCAACTATTATCACAAAATGTGTATTGTTCAAACTTAAAACTAACACAAAAGCACATATATCTTATATAACTTATTTTGTATGATTACATTATTCAGTCATAATGACATACACTCACAATTATAACCTATTCAACCATAACTCACAAATATAAGTTCACAACCTATTTTATGTAAGCTCATAATTCAACCATAAACTAATCTATTTTGTTTGTTTATACAATTCAATTTGTAATAAATAAAAACCTATTTTATTACAAATTGATAACTACTTTTGTGATAATATATAACTTATTTTGTGCACAAAATAAACAATCAAAAACATTGAAATAACCAAACATTATTATCATTATTTTGTTTTCTTAACTCATTTTAATTAACACTATTACTAAAATCTAAATTTCCAACTTTAATTTAATAATATTTCATTCACCAATTTTAATTAAAATCCTTAGTTTCCTACCCAAATGAACTAAAAAGTCAACATATACTACATAATTTAATTTCTTCTAACACAATTCATCAAGAACCAACAATTCAACGTATACTGCTCAAAAAAAAAAAAACAATTCAACGTATACAATTACACATATGCTATGCAACTCAAAGTCACAAGACATAAATACATAACTCATAACAAATTAACAATTCAATATTCATTTATTTGTATTCAATATTCTGCAAAACTCAATTACTTAATTCAGTATTCAAATCAAAGCCAACAAAATTCAATATCCATAATTCATAATTCTACAAAATTTTGTTACAATTTTTTGCAACCTTCACTAGTCCTTGTCTCCCTGAGTTTCATTGATGTCCTGGACTCCTAAGTCCTAAAGCTAGATTGTTTGTATTTGTATTCTGTAACAGTGCAAATGGGTCAACGATGCAGTGGCGGGTCAACGGGTCTATGTGTGGTGCAGTGGTGCAGATTAGGGGGCGTGCAACGCCGACGGATTTACGTATGGTGCAGGTTCAGTGCAACTATGTCCGGCGGGTCTGCTGTGTGCAAGGGGTGACATCAACACCGCTGTAGGGGGAAGCAACTCATATTGCCACTTCTTCCTTCTCCATACGTTAAAGATTTTGAATTATTTTTTCATTTATACTTTTTAGAGGAGAAAAAAAGATCGACTAAAGTTGAAAAGAAAAATGGAGGCGATAATACGTGGCTTTACGCGTCGTGCATCAAAAATGTGGTCGGCATTACATATTGATTCCATTCCAACACGGAGACGCCGTAGGGACAAAGGAGGGTTGGAATTTTAAAAGCCTAAAGACGAATTTTGCTGAGCTTTTCACTTTGTTTTTAAACCTTTAGCAAAGTCCCTTTCTATACTTATCTCATCCTCTCTATTTGACTTTTTCCACCAAATGTTCGTGCAAAGCAAAATATTAACGTAATGCATAAAGTTTTCACATTGACTTTTGTGAGGTTGTGTTTAGTTAATTATAACTTTTCAATTTTAGGTTTTGTAATGTTCGAAACTTGGCAACAACCCGTTATAAGAACTTGCGTTTTAAAAAAAAGATGCTCCTATTGATAATATAATATTGAAAGATGAAAAAAAAAAGATTTTGAATCAAGCAAATTGTAGTAAAATTAATGTTTTAAAAACCGAACAATAAGTTAAATCGTTAAGATAAAAAATTTAAGATTTAAAAGGTTAAATTGGTATCATAAAATTGACTAAAGATTAAATAAAATTAAACAATTTAAAATGTAATTAAAAGAGAATGTTCTTATTAATAAAAAATTTTGAATTTTGAATAAAAAAGTGATTAATAGATGAAAATTAATTGATTTATTATAATTTATTAATTTATAAATATTGATAGGTTAATTAATAAACTGATTAGTCTTTAACAACAAGAAATATTAAAATACATTGAATCAAAAAATTAAACGGTTCAAAGCTTATACAGTTGAACTGATCAAACAAATTGAAGTTTCTAATTATTAAGTAAAATACATCGAACTTAATTTGTAGCAAAATATCTAAATCCAACAATTAATTTATTAGCCACATTTTTAAAAATTCGATCAAGATACGGAATTGAATTGATAGCCTTATTCTTGAAATGTAAATTATCTACAATGTTTTTTTTTTCCTGAGGAAATCCTGTAAGCGGGCTAAGCAGGCACACATTTTCGATGGCTCAACTGGCGCATCATCCCATAGGCTGACTAAGCGTGCGCACCTCATCATCGAGGACTTAATTAGTTCTCCACCTACAGGTAAAACCTTGGCTACCCCCAGGCTCTTACAAGAGGAGCTAGCATAGAATCGAACCTGGAACCTAACCGAAGCCAAGCCCCGTTCTCAACCATCAAGCCACACCCCTTGAGGCCTACAATGTTAACTATTAGAATTTGGTTATTTGTATTTATCATGGCCAAATAATTAATTTAAAAGTTTTAACTTTTAATTTTTGAATAATGGTTGAAAATTTGTTTTTCATTTTAATAATTTAAAAATATTGATTCAAGAGTAAAGATGTATTGAATCTATAAATATTGTTCAAATCTTGATTATGAAAATATTAATTCAATCGAAGTGATAGATGGTTTTTTCTTCTGCAAGTTGGCTGTATAACACAAATTTTGTAATTAGTGTCCTCAAAGTGGCTTATTCAACTTTAGGTTGGAAACTAGAGGTACCATTTGGTTTTGAGCCTCTGGAGTCTGGCCCTCTACTGAAAGTTTGATGAGTACACGATTGGTGTGCGTATATATATATATATATATATATGTATATCAACTTCCCTGAATCACTCCAGAATCCAGATATATAAAATGAATGTAAGAGAATAGTATAATGGCAATATATCCAAATCTTTAATTAATTTAAAACTTGCACTTGATAAATAAATTTGTGATTTGGATCTTTATAAATAATTATTAAATATTCTTTTGAATTTTTAGCATTTCGAGTTTTTAATGGGTGGAGTGGAAGTCCTTTTTTTTTTTTGAAATCATTTACGTGAAAGGCAGAAAGCAACTAACCCAAGCCAACAGGCTTACCCCATACACCCGGATCCTATTAGCCTTTCACCATCATAATCAGAACAAGCAGAAATATCTGAAAGTAAAATGGAATTTAAACATGAAGGGCTAACACTCCAATGTTGAAGGTTTGCATATAATAAGGCTACCCGTGCAAGAGAGTGAGCCGCCTTATTGGCAATTCTACGCTTCCAATGGAAGGACAAGTGAAGGAAATGTCACTTGAATGAGAGACAGTCAAGGGTCAAAATTTCAATCTCAGAACTGTTCAAAGACGGAGCTAAAATAGCTTAGATAGCCGTAAAACAATCAGACTCCACAATGACACGATCAATTTATTTTTCTTTTAACCAAGATAGAGCTTCCCTTATTGGCATAAGCTTCGCAAGGACTGGGTCAAGCAGAATCCTAATGGAATTATTTGATATGTATCAAAGGTAAAGAAGTGATATTTAGAATATATTTAAATTTATATTATTTTCATGGTTTTAATAAAGATAATTAATTAACCATAAAATACATTATTAATTTTATGTTTTATTAACTATTAAAAAACAATAAATATGAATGAAGTCAAACATGTGCATTTAAATAATAAATAATTTTAAGTTAAGATTTGGACTCAATCACATAATATAAAATTAACATAATTTAATTCTAAAATAAATAAAATTTTCTCATAGTTAGTGTTATGGCTTTTTCTTAGCAGCTCCAGAACGTTGTGTGTTGGAATGATTATTTAGGGGTCGAATTTCCTAATGTGCATGTCATCATTCGGAGAAATCCGGCTTTTATTTATAACAAGGTCAAATGAAGAGTGTAACAATGTTCAAAGCATTCACATGAATCTATTCAATTCATTAACAAGAGATTGTGCAGATAAGTAAGAATTAACCCAAAAAAGAAAAGGAAAATCTCAACCATTGTAGCTTTCCTTTTGAGCTATAATGACAATTAATTGTGGTTTTATTATTCGCATAACCCAAATTATTCTGGAAAATTATGTAATCGAAATGATAATTATTCCATTGATTACGGGCTTTAATCAAATTGTCGGATGCCCTTACCTAAGTTGTAAAAAGAATAAAAAATGAAAAAATATAGTACAACAGAAACGGGAATAAGTAACATAAGTTGACACACAAGGGAATAACACAAGTTGACACACGCGGAAGGTTGGCCAGAAGCTTTAGAAAACATGAGACAGTCATCCTTAAGGTCTCAACCTCTTTAGTAGAGAAAATGTCCTGTTTGTAATATTTTATCAATTCCTTCCCGGCGTGTTTTGACCATCAAACTAGCCTCTTCTTCCTCTACTTCAATGCTCTTGACCATATCGTTGTTTCGTCTGGAAAACATGACTTCCTCTTCCAAGTTCCCAATTATAATCCCTCTTAACCATAAACTGAACTTTATGTTCACTTGAGCATCGTTTGTCCCTGTTCCTCGGCAACAATCATGAAACTTGTTTATTACCCACTTTTACTCCTATTCCTCGGCGTTTGTTTCTTGTTTCTGGTTCGTGTCTTTTTAATCAGAACCGGGTTGATTTACGTTACCAGAAAATGGTGGAGATCAATTGAAGACTATTTTCATGTGTATCAATTCTTCAAGGTCCCAGAATTCAACGAGAGCATGCAGGAGAATCAGTTATATGGGAAAGTGTCCGATTATCTCCACTCCCTCGCTTCACTCGAAGACTCCGATTTCACCAATCTCCTCACCGGGAAAAAACCAAACGACATCGTTCTCCGTCTTGATCCTAATCAAGTCATCGACGACGATTTTCTCGGAGCGAAAGTCTCGTGGATTAACGAGGCCAGCGACAAGGCGCATTCGAGAAGCTTTGTGATGAAGATCAGAAAAGCCGACAAGCGTCGAATTCTCCGTCCTTATCTCCAACATATTCACACCGTCTCCGACGAGCTCGAGGAGCGAAACAAGGATTTGAAGCTCTACACGAACATCAGCGGCGACGGTCAAAACGGACGGTGGAGATCTGTTAGCTTCACGCATCCTTCAACTTTTGAAACAATTGCCATGGAGTCCGATCTCAAAAGTAAGTTAAAATCGGATCTCGAGTCGTTTTCGAAAACCAAACAGTACTACCACAGGTTAGGCCGCGTTTGGAAGAGAAGCTATCTCTTGTTCGGTCCTTCTGGCACTGGAAAATCAAGTTTCGTCTCTGCTATGGCTAATTTCCTAAGGTACGACGTGTACGACGTCGACCTCTCGAGAGTTGCAGACGATTCAGATCTGAAATTGCTACTGTTGCAAACGACGACCAAGTCGGTGATTGTGATCGAAGACCTTGATCGGTTTTTGGTCGAGAAATCAACGGCCGTGAGCTTATCGGGGGTATTGAACTTCATGGATGGGATACTAAACTCGTGCTGCGCCGAGGAAAGGATTTTGGTGTTTACGATGACTAGTAAGGACAACATTGACCCGGCGGTTCTGAGACCGGGTCGGATCGACGTCCATATCCATTTTCCGTTATGCGACTTCACGGCGTTCAAGACATTGGCGAACAGTTACTTGGGGGTTAAGGATCATAAGTTGTTTCCACAAGTAGAGGAGATTTTCCAAAACGGAGCAACGTTAAGTCCGGCGGAGATCGGGGAGCTGATGATTGCGAATCGTAACTCGCCAAGTCGGGCGTTGAAGTCCGTGATCACGGCGTTACAGACGGAGGGCGATAGGCGGAGCTATGCCAGTGTTGGACGGCGGTTGCTTGGCGGTTTGTCGAGGCATTCGACCGAAGAATCGGAAAACAACTCGGGTACTTTCTCTCCGGAAAATGTCAATGCCGGGAAAGATTTCAGGAAATTGTATGGTTTGTTGAAGCTCAAAAGTAGCAAGAAATCGCAGCCGTATGAAATAGTTTCGGGTCAAAAATGTGGGTAACGTGCGGATATCGAGATTTTCACATATGCTAAATTTATCAAGAAACAAGATTTCATCACACAAAATGTTCATAGGCATATAGAATTAGAGTGTTAGGGGAGCATTCCAAATTCTAATCTGATTCTCTCGGAATATTTATATATTCTGTCATTCTTTTGTTATACTTCCTCTAGTTTAGATCATTTTGTAACTTGTTTCGTGCAGAATGTGTTCAGTTTTGTGGGGTTTGGTTATGGTTATCGGGTATAAAGGTCTAATGTTTGTTCTATATATTATACCTATCGTGTCATTTTTGTAGCAAGAAAAGCAGAATCTGGGATGATGGTGGGTGAATAAGTTTGGTAGGCCACTTTCTTTTTGGGTGGCACAATCATTACCATCACTTGCCAAAAAGCATAACGAGAGTGAAAAAAAAAAGGGAATACGCTAGTTAAGAACCTGAATTTACTAACTAATCCTTATGTTCTACGCTGCTTGGTTCTCGCCGTTTTCTGCAACTGCAAAGCTTGTAAAGCTAGCTTGTGGCACACAGGATTCCAAAGTTTACATAAAAAGCTACCCCGACATGGATGGGATAGAGCTTAAAGAGAGATCCGTGTTGGTCCTATTTTGCCAGTTAGCAGGAGAGCACATGTGATTCTAGCTGAGCAAAATTATCAGGAACTGAGTCAGTACGTTCTGAAAAATAATCGACTTTGGTTTCTATTTCTACCTGCATTTGTCTCAGCTTCTCGAAAAGTAAAGATGCTCCCGGACAATTTCATCTCATCATTTGGTCTGATAAGCTTGACCACTGTCTTTAAAGGACATTTGGTCTTCAGCTCTTGGCGTTTAGCTCACAGAACCCTAGTATCATCGTAGGAATTTTTCAATTGATTTCAATGTTTTAAAAATCGGATCGGTGATTGAATCGAAGAAGCAACTGATTTAAGGGTTAATGGTTCAACCGAAATTCAACCATGGTTAAACCGGTGATTAATAAATATATAAATTTTTATTTTATATATTATATATAAAAGATAATTTTAAACATATTATTTATTTATTTATTTATCTAATTATAAACTTAAACCTTTAAACTTCAAAATATACAATTTTTTTAAAAAGTTCGCTAAACACAATACAAAATAAGATAACAAAGCTCGCTAGTCATATTTCATCAAAAAGATTAAAAAAAGATCACTAATCATAATATTTATTCAAGTTGAAATCATCAAAATCAAGGCATTTTAAATAGACCGGCCGGTTCTTTCTTTCACTGGTTCAACAGTTTTTACCGGTTCGACCGCAAAATTAACGGGTCAATCACTCACAAAAAATACAGGCCAAATCGGACCGTTTCATACACCGGTTCACCGGTTCTCCGGTCCGACCGACAAGTTCGGTCCGATTTTTAAAACACTGGTTATAACGGATCATCCATTTCCGTCGTTAAATTTCATTCATATATTTATATGCCAGTCATTTTGATGTTGGAATTACTTATTTTGTCACACTTTTTATCATATGCTACGTTATTTTTTTAGAGGATTTTTCGAGAGTCTGTCTTTCCTGATTTGTTATGTAATTTTGGTTTTTTTCTTTCAAAAAAATAAGTGAGTAATTAAATAATAACTAGTATTACCGTTAACTTTTAAAATTCTACTAAATTAAATTTGTTATTCATTTATAAATCACTTACTCACAAATAATTTATTTATAATATAATTATTATATTTGAAAACATTTTTTCATGTTATTAAAAAAATTAAATCCTTACTTCTCTGAATAAAGTCCTTATCAGCAGATTACCGGGAATGTTTAGGGAAGTACGTAAGGGCATTTCGTGAAAGCTAACTGGTCGTTAACCAGATGGACCCAAGTAGTCCTTAATGAAGACTTTTTTAACCCAATTGTGATGTCAAAGTTTTCCACTTTCAAACATGCCGGCTTCACTTTATACGATTGAAAGTGAACTCACCTTTATTTATGTACATCAGGATTTACATGATACGTGAAGCATATTCTGTAATGTTATGTTTAATTGGATATAAAGTTTTTAATAGAAGAAAATATAATAGACTAAAATAGAATTATTTATAATAGAATAAAACGTAAATAAATGTAATATTAGAAAATTGTTGCTCGAGAAGAATGGAAGAGTTTATAATGTAATATAGTTAAATGTTATTTGTGTTAAGTGACCGTTTCACCACAATAGCTTAAGCTGTTGTGTGAAGCCAACTTAATTGGTTTTATATATTTACTAACATACCGCCTCAAGTGAAAGTCCTTTGGGCTTGAAACTTGCACAAGCTCACTCTACCTTGTGTTGAATAATAGGTGGGTGGTAGGATTTGAATTTAGAACCACTTGGTCACAAAGGCTCTGATACCATGTTAAGTGACCGTTTCACCATAATAACTTAAGCTGTTGTGTGAAACCAACTTAATTGATTTTATATATTCACTAACAATTTAGTCGAAAGGTTTGTAATGTAGTATAGTGTTAAGTTGTTTATCATTTTACATTTCATTATGAACTCTATAAATAGGAGATTTTTTTTATTTTTACTGTTTAGAAAAATGAGATGTAATATGAAACCCTTCTCTTTTATTTTTTTCTTCATTATAAAACCTCATCTTAAAAGATTGAATAATATTACATTTCATTCCGTTGTATTATAAAATTTCAATCAAACACGAATTAAGGAAGAAGGTGAGTACGATCGTGTTTAGTCTTAAACCCATATTAGGCATCTTTTTTGTCATCTGAAATTCAAATCTTTAAATTAAAGAAGGAAGAAGTAACACATTAAAGTGTAAGAATGACGTGGAAAATCAAGTATATTCAAATAAGAAGGATTTAGTTACTAGGGTAACTTACATATTCCTATAGTTCGTAGCTTTAAATATTCTTAACCTTTTATTTTAAAATATTAATTTTAAAAATTCATCCTCTTAAAATACAGTTAAAATAATGATAAAACACGTGTATAATATGAACATCACACGTGTACTAACCAAATGATACTTATACGAAGATCTAACTTAATTTTTAAACTAAATTAATTAAATTAAATTTAAATAATAATTTATTATAATTATCTTAACTTATTGATTTAAAATAAATTTAATCAGTTTGAAACAAATTTAATGATTAAATTAAATTACCCTATTATGTAACTTCAAAAGGTTGATCTAAACCGTGCTCATTTAAAGCCCGAAACTTCTCGTTTGGGCCTAAAACATTTAGCTTTCACAAAGGTCATAAAATTTTGGGCCACCATTTTGGAAAAGAGCATCTTGTCACATCCAATCCAACATATGAAATAATGTATATTCTTTTTCCTTTACGACACGCATATGCTACTTTAAAAGGATCACTAGGAATAACACTAGATTGACCTACCAATATTCCTAATTTTTTAAAATTTAAAGTATAAAATAATATTTTTAATTAAATTTGAGTTTGAGTTGTCTTTAGTCCTACTCAAAATTTGAATTTTCTAAATAAAACGATATTATTTTATTTGACAAAATTGAGCCTCAATTTTGTTTGAGTTTAATTTAATTCATATATCGGTCAATTAAAAATACCTAAATTTAAACATATGCTTAATTTACATTGAAATAGTTATAAACTTTATTTGGTAAAATAAATACGTGTTACATTGTGTCGCAATTGTATCACCTTTAGTTTTATACAACTCCGAAACTTTTTGTTTTAATTCGAAAAAATTTCACAGGCGGACCAAGCGGACACACCTTTCTGAAGGTTTAACTGGCACATTATCCTATAGACGAGCCAAGCGGGCGCATCTTATCATCGAGAGCTTAACTAGTTCTTTACCTACAAGTAAACTCTGACTACTTCAAACTCTTACAAAAAAAACTAGCATAAAATCAAAATTAGGATCTAACTGAAGCCAAGCTTCACTCTCAAAGAAATCATTAAGAGAGCTCAGCTCCGAAACATGTTAACTCTTATTTGGTAAAAATCACAAAATAAAGGTTTTAAAATATAAATACTAATAGGAGATCAAGGAGCATAGAAAGAAAAGGAAAAGCGAAAGGACAATTGGCCGAAAAAGGAAAAGAATAAAAAAATAGGTCGGTTGCCCTAACAGGTCCATCCAATCTGCTATATAAAGGCATCCCCAAACCTACACCATTCGAACGCAGCGCACTCTAATCAAACACCAATACTTCTCCTATCTCCCTGTCTCGTTTCAATTCAAGGTTCGTTCGTTTCTTTTCTTTTTTATTTTTTTCATCCATCTATCTTTAATGTTATCTGATTTTTTCCTGTTTCGATTGAGCCAATTGATTTGTTAAGATAACGTTGATTTTCTGGAGGATTAAATTAATTTCCTTGTTGCCAAATCTTTATAGATCTGCGAATTTCGTTTTTATTTGGTGTTGCGATTTGGATGTTCTTGATTCAGAGGGATTCCGATTTTTGAGCTTGGACGAATAATACGTTATCTGCTGGAGTGTGTTTATTGGGCTTGAAAGTTTTGAATATGGCGTTTATATGAATAATCTTGTTTCTAGGCGTCAGATTATATTCATCTGACTTATTTCTCGACCTGGGTGTATTTCATGGTTGACGTGGGAATTTTGATTATTTTTTCTTGTACAAAAAGAAAAGATTTTGGAAAACTTTTACGTCTTTATGTGTTTTCGGATCTTGTTTATTCTTTTCTTTCTTCTCCGACATGTAGTCTTTTTTTTTTTTTTGACAAATCCGACATGTAGTATTTATATCTAAATCTTTATGCGTACTGGATTTTCTGTAATTACTCTAGACCTTTCTAGCAAGTTTGGTAATAATATTAAGACTTGTTTATTAGGATTTTGTTTTAGGTAATCTTTTTAAGTCACCTAGAAGAGCACCTAGTTTTGCATTTCTTCTCCGTTGTGTTGGGATTTTGGTTTTCTTTTCCTGTTGATCTCTTGCCCCAGGGAGTCGTGTAAATTTGAATTTACTTGCATATGATTATCTCTAAACGAATGTTTTCTTGTTTATGCTATTTGGCTTTGTTTATTGTTGAATTGTTGGTGTTCAGTAAATTTATTTATACCAGGGGTATGTGAGTGATGCCCTATATCTTCATGATTGTCAACTTATCTCGGAAATGTGTTGTTGGATTTCAGGAAGTTTGCAGTTCAGTCTGCTTTATTCTGCAGTTTGACAAAGTGGAGGGCGTTAAGCTTGAATCCTCTTTTATGTCTGAAAGAGCCTCCCTTTTTCTGTCAGTAATTGGTTTACTTGGAGAGTACAGTCCTACGTCTAGAAAAAAGAATAGACATTCTTCAGATACAGTTGGCTGCATGCATATTGAGTTATTTGAGGGCCATAGTACACATCTTCGAGGTTGCCAGTTTATACAACCTTCTTTGTCTGCCGGTAACCTGCCTAGGGGCTTCTGAATAGTTCGATATCTGTGTCTTCATTCTGTACATCAAGATGGCTTTACAGAATATTGGTGCTTCCAACAAGGATGATGCCTTTTACAGGTATAAGATGCCTAAAATGGTGACTAAAATTGAAGGTAGAGGAAATGGCATCAAGACCAATGTGGTTAATATGGTTGAAATTGCAAAAGCTTTAGGTAGACCAGCCTCTTACACCACAAAGTACTTTGGCAATGAGCTTGGAGCCCAATCAAAATTTGATGAGAAGACTGGTACTTCGCTTGTGAATGGGGCTCATGAAACTGCAAAGCTTGCAGGGCTTCTCGAGAACTTCATCAAGAAATATGTTCAGTGTTATGGTTGTGGTAATCCTGAAACGGAGATTCTCATCAGTAAGACGCAGATGATTAGCCTAAAGTGTGCCGCCTGTGGGTTTGTTTCCGATGTCGATATGAGGGACAAACTTACGACTTTTGTCCTTAAGAACCCACCTGAACAGAAAAAAGGTTCCAAAGACAAGAAGGCTATGAGGAGGGCTGAGAAGGAAAGGATGAAGGAAGGTGAGGCAGCAGATGTGGAGCAGAGGAAGATGAAAAAAGAGACTGGAAAGAAGAAAGGTTCTTCTACCAGCTCCAAAGATGCTTCAAAAGGTACGTCAACCAAGAAGAAAAGCAATGGTTCTGATTCCGATCACTCCCCAGCTCACAGTCAGGCTGGTGAAAATGACCACACAACTGCTGATGATGAAGATGACGATGACGTCCTGTGGCAGACTGATACCTCAATGGCAGCTGCTAAACAACGCATACAGGAACAGTTGAGTTCTGTTACCGCAGATATGGTCATGTTATCTACTAATGAAGAGAAACCGAATCATGGAAGGAAGTCTCCAGCGCATGAGAATGGTTCTGGGGCTGCTGACACTCAAGTCAGGCTGGTTGATGAAATAAAAGAATATCTGAAAAAGGGTTCTTCTCCAACCCAGCTGAAATCCTTCCTGGGTTCACTTTCTGGGACATCTCAGGAAGTTACAACAGCTCTGTTCACTGCCCTCTTTGAGGGTGTTGAGAAAGGTTTCGCGAAAGAAGTTACCAAGAAGAAGAACTACATAGCAGCAGCAACTCAGGATGATGGATCCCAAATTTTTCTTCTGAACGCCATTGAATCATTTTGTGGGAAAGCAAGCCCCGAGGCAGTGAAAGAGGTTGCGTTAGTTGTCAAGGTATTGTATGACAGTGACGTGTTAGAAGAAGAAACGATCATGGAATGGTACAATAAAGGCCTAACTGGTGGGAATAGAACCTCCATAGTTTGGAAGAATGTCAAGCCTTTTGTTGAGTGGCTTCAGAATGCGGAGTCTGAATCGGAAGAGGAGTAAGTGGTAGTAACTGCTTGAAAAAGGCCTTTCGTGTCAACTTTGAAAGCGTTTGCCGTTTGTTTCTGTTGGATGTTTGAAATTGGTATTTGTCTTACTGCCAGGAGCCGTATGTGTTGCATGGTGGGTGATCTTGCTGATAGGTGTCCATAAATGTAATAAGAGATCATTGCGACAGCTTCCGGTCCAATGGTTCTTTTTTAATTACAGTGGTTTTTTTTTTGTTTTTGTGACGGTGTCTGTATCAGTCTTTAAGGTCTGTTCCTTTGCTCGAACTATATTTACCTTTTAAGTAAGATCAAAGTCAAAAAGTTTGGGATTGGAAGTGCAATTAAGCCATATTAAGATGTTTGAAATCAATGTTGTGAATTAAAATTGCAAGAAAATTAACTCATTCATCCTTAACTAAAGGTCGGGATCGATTCTTGTCTTTGGGTATGGAGCAGCTTTAAATCTTTGGGTCAGTTGTCCTATCATGTGAGGTGCTTACAAACCAGCAAGGGGATTAGTCACCGGTGGATACCCTAAGACAATAAAAATTGCAAAAAAATTAGAGCTTACTGTAAACATACATTTTGAAGTATTTTAATAATTATTGAAATAATGTAAAAAAAAATATGAAATTTATTTTTAATTAGATTTTATGAACTGATTAAGGTTTTTTAAACACCTTCAATTGCTAAGCTATCACAGTTTAGTTTAAATATGTTATCTATTTACCCAAAATTTTTAAAATCATTATTTCCCAAAATTATCTGTTTATCTTGTTCTATTTTAAATTACGACTTCTGATTAGATTGAAGATGAGATAAATCTCTTACACGACTGTTTAATTTGTTAATTGATTATGAAGTGAATTTAAAGAAATTGTCATTAGTTGTAATGAATCTTTAAGTTTAGGAAAACTGAACCGCCCTTAAACAAATATTGCAATGGTGTCGTGTCTGTATTTTTCTAAGTAAATAGGAAGGCAATATTCATTTTTAATTAATTAAACAATGGTTAAGAGATATAATAAGAATTAGTTAAAATGGTAATTTAGAGAAAGAATCTGACCAATGATAAAATGGTTCCTCAACTTCTGCGCTATTACTTCTCTCCGACTCCCGGACGGCACTGTCTTCCCTGTTCTCTCGCACTCGTACACTCACTCTTTTCATGATAGAGACACATTCTCATGTGTTAATAAACTCTTTCCTTCTCTACTCTCTAAACTCTCTAATCTAGTTTTCCAACCCTAATTCTACAATGCCTCCGTCTTCTTCCGCCGATCTTCGCCGCGTCGACGCCAGAATCTGGCGTGCCTGCGCCGGCTCCTGCGTACAAATACCCACCGTTGATTCTATGGTCTACTACTTCCCTGAAGGTCATATGGAGCAGTCTTCTGCTCCTACGTCTCGTCCGATTCTCTCCAACCACCTTCTCTCTAAACCCTTGATTCCTTGTCGAATCTCCGCCGTCCATTTGCTTGCGGATGAGGTCACTGATGAGGTCTATGCCAGGCTTCTTCTTGTTCCTCTCCTCTCTCCTTCCGTCGGTCGTCTAGAACCTTCTCCTATAATCCCGCGGGACTGTTGCGATGACGATAAGATTGTGGCGTTTGCTAAAATTCTAACGCCGTCTGACGCGAATAACGGAGGCGGTTTCTCCGTTCCGAGATTCTGTGCTGATTTGATCTTCCCGCCTTTGAACTACCAAGTGGAGCCTCCCGTGCAGAAGCTACACGTCACTGACATTCATGGAGTTGCTTGGGAGTTCAGGCACATTTATCGGGGAACGCCGCGGAGGCATTTGTTGACTACTGGATGGAGCAAGTTTGTGAACAGCAAGAAGTTGATCGCTGGTGATTCTGTGGTTTTTATGAGGAACTCTAGAGGACAGATGTTCATCGGAGTGCGTAGGTCCGCGAGGTTCAACAATGGCGGTGGGGATTTCGCCAGGTGGCGTGAGCAGATTGGTCATAGTGAAGCGAAGGTGAAGGAAGACGGATTCTCGAGGAGCGGGCGGGGGAGAGTGTCGCCGGAGGCGGTGGCAGGGGCTGCGGAGATGGCGGCGCAGGGGCTCCCGTTTGAGGTGGTGTATTATCCCAAGGCGGGATGGTATTCGGACTTCGTGGTGAGAGCTGAGGTGGTGGAGGCTGCTCTTAGTGTGTTGTGGACTGCGGGGTTGAGAGTGAAAATGGCTATGGAGACGGAGGATTCGTCGCGAATGACGTGGTTTCAGGGGACAGTGGCTGCTGCTTCAATGCCCGATTCTGGGCCGTGGCGAGGCTCTCCTTGGCGCATGCTTCAGGTATATACATATAACTATATTAAATACATATGCGCCAAAAATTAGCACCTCTGAATTGGATTGGAACAGAATTTGTATGCAAAGAAAAAACTTGTTTGTCTGTATTGTTCTCGTGAGGATATGTGCACAGTAAGTTCATTGGTGTAATATTTGTTACGTGGATATCGTTGATTACGCAAAAGTTATGATCTAGGAAACCATGTTAGGGCATGGCTTACTATGAGAATTTGCAGTTGAATGCGTAAGTGGATTTGATGCTTATGTTTTGAATTCTTGAGTATATTCTGTTGGAGACGTAATTTTTATTTTGATGTTGGTTTCTCTGATTTGGTGAATTGACGTCAGCAAGCCATATTATTTGTGTTTTCTGCGTTTTTGAAGTAATAAAGTGTATGAAGTTGTTACTGATACTAGTCTGGCAAATACTCCGTAATATAATTTTTTCTTGTCAAGCTTTTATGTCAGCAAGCCATAGAATGAAGGTTACCCTTCATTTAATTTCTAGCTGGATTTTACTTGCCTGCAATAACCGAGTGAATATGGCTCAAGTGATATCGATATTATTGTTTCTCCTTGTAAGTTACATGGTTGCATAATGAAATAGACTACAGTTATAAATTGAAACTTGTGAATCTAATTACGCTTTCTTCTGTTGCTTCTTATTTCTTTTGTTTTTGGTTCAACTTCTCAATGTTATATCACTGCTTTGTACATTAGTTAAAAAGTGCACCAACTTTTCTTTGTCCATCTCGTTCTCTATCTCTCTCTGTAACACAGGTTAACTGGGATGAACCTGAAGTTCTTCAAAATGCAAAAAGAGTGAGCCCTTGGCAAGTTGAAATTGTTTCACCGACACCACAGTTTAATGCTGCTTTTCACCCCCCTAAGAAATTCAGATTTCCTGAAAATTCTGGAATGGTTTCAGTTGGAGAGCCAGAGCTTTTCTTTCCGCTGTCAGACCTAACAAATTCAACAATGGGGCACATGGGCCCACCGTTGTTTAATACCCACAATTTTCCTGCTGGCATGCAGGGAGCCAGGCAAGATCCTTTCTCTATATTCAGTTATTCCAATTTTTTAAGTGAAGCAGCTTCTCAGATTCGAACTGATGTTACCTTCGGCAATAATACGGTACCAAAGTTGAAAAGTGTGTCTACCGAGCTGAACATTGGGAGTTCACAATCTGAGAGTTTGTCTCCAGATAGTCTTAGTCACAGTAGCGTGCAGTCTTCTGGCAATCTTGGTGGAAACCAGGCTTGCAACCCGGTAAAAGTTGGCAATAGTACATTTCAGCTCTTTGGTAAGATCATTCACATGAATCAACCTGTTGAAAATGGTTTAGAGTATGTTGGGGTCATGGAAGACGATGGCATTAAGGGATACAATGAAACAGAGGACGTAAATAGTGATCAAGATCTTCCATTAACTTCATCTTACACAGAACTACTCAGCACGGTTGATGCTGGATACCAAAGAGCTTCAGCTGTGGAAGCTTGCTTTTTGTGAAACAATATCTGCACTTTCTGGTGCAGTAGTATCTGTACAGGTATGCTTGCTGTTATATGAGATTCTTTTGCAAAATAATTCCATTTGTTGAGTTGACTTTCTTCCCAGGACGTATATTGATTTTAAGTTGTCAATTTGACTTGTTAACCTTGTTGCAGTATATTCATTATAATTTGCACATGATTACTACCTTCTACTGCAGAAGTGAGTCTGGGCATGTCATGATGGAAATTTGTATTCAAAATCTGTTTTGATGATTAAGCCGGCAATGTATTATTTTACTCATATTCCAATATTTTCTTGAATCAATGGATTTATGACATGCCATGTGGTGATACTGGCGTTCATTTGATATAACTAGCGGCGTTCAGGTCAAAGTTGAAATGCACAGATACGAGGACGAGCACGGTAAAGCAAAGCTCTTTCCCTGCTTTGCATTTGGCTGCATGGGTTGCCTATTGCAGAAACATCCTCAATAAATTGTGAACAAGCACTTCCATATCTCTTCTTTCCTGAAAGCTAATTTTAGTAACTTTCTTTGCCGGAGCAACAAAAGGTCCCATGTTACTCCATACATAAAGCCCTGCTTTCTCCCTGGCTCCATTGAAATAAGTTGGACCCAAAATTGCTGTAATCTTGATTTTCATTCATTCTGAAATTTATGTGGAACCAGTTGCACATTTTCATAACTGCGGTGTTTGACATTCTTCTGTTGATGTCCTATGTTTGCAGGTACTATTTAGCAGTTGGGAGCTGACTTCTTCTTTAGATAGTAGTTTGTAGTAAACTACTGATGCTAGTATTTTCAGTTAGCCAAATTGGCAACCGAGACACTCGTGACTGATACACTTTTAAATGGGAATTTGTTGTGTTGGTGGTCTGTGTGCATATTTGCGTGTGATTGTGTTTGATTGTCATTTTCTTTAAATTCTCATGTTTGAAAGTCTAAAGAAATAAATTCGGATTCCGACTACGGGATTTTCTCATAGATCTGAAGATCCCAACTTTAGCGATCTAATTCATTTAAAGATACTTCATATCAAATACCAAGTTTATAAACATGTTTGTCTGCCTTCCCTTGCGTGAGCAAAATATTAGAGAGACACCGACAAAGGCTACCGTAACAATCTGCTAAAACAAAACCCACACGCAGACGACGAATAATTTATCCAGAGTCGGAGCTCCGGGAGTTAATGCTGCTGGATTTGTAGTATCTGGAAATTCTCCGGGCTGGTGGTTTCGGCTTCACGGGCTTCTTACGCAACCCGAATATCTCTTGCACCAGAGGTACGTGAACCAACACAAGCTTCCACGCCAAAAACCACCCTGTATTCAAATTATCACTTCATATACTAAACACACCTCCAATGAGTTAAAAAAATCCAGAGAAAGACAGAGAGAGAGAGAGAGAGACCGATACCAATCGATAAGAAGACGAACACGAAGGTGATCGCGAGAATCGGACGGATAACCAATAAATTTAGGGTTTCCCAATTAGAAATTGAAGAAGAAGAAGAAAAAGAAGTCTCCATGATCCGAAGAAAGTCTGAGCCAATGACAACCTTTGACAACACGTCATTTATAGGACTAGATCAACTGGGTCCCACAAACTATTAAAACAAAAATATGCATTAACGATAAAAACAAGTTACTTACGAATTCGTTCTGTCTAAACTACTAAAGAGTTTGTTCTATTTTCCCATAAATTGAAGCTTTGTTGTAAAATTTCTTATTTGTAATTTTTCTTTATTTCTTAGCTTTTTTTAAAAAAAATCAAATCTCATATATAATAATTTTTAAAATTGTTAGTTTATAGAAACAAAATATGAAACCTAATAACTTGGGTTATTAATAAGAAAATGTAACAATTTTGGCCTAAGTCAGCTATAGATATTTTAAAACAATATAAAATAGGGGTATAAAATATGTAATAATTTGGTATTATAATTTTTATCTTACACTTATACATATCAAGAGTAATTAAATAAAATTTATGATTCTTACACTTATTATATATGTAATAACAATCAAAGCGTCCTTTCTCTATTTTAAATTATCTTTAATTTAATTTAATTTACTTTCTTAAATTTGTCCTTAGATTATATCACGCATGATTATTTATAATATAAAGTATCAAGACCTTGAATTTGTTAAAATTGAAAAGCTCAATAAGCTCAAAAGAAATGGGAAGGAAACACCCTCGTTTCATTGATAAGAAACAATGGCTTTATAGTCTTTACAGAACAAAGAGACGTTGGAAGATCCCAGAAAAGTTTCTAACTTTCCTAAGAATAAGGAAACAAACTGACTTCCCAAACATACGGGATATTATTGAACGGCAAAAACAACTTATTTGGATAAAAACAACTAACAATTCCTCCCTTAAACTGAACACTGCAAACATTCAGTTTACTCAAGTGTTGCTGCACACATTTAGAGCTTCACGTAACTTCAGAAAAATTTCATGTCTGAGAGGCTTTGTCATAATGTCAGCCAGCTGATCCTTTGTCGCGCAATACACCATTTTAATTGT
This sequence comes from Erythroxylum mucronatum, assembly GCA_027563825.1. Classification (NCBI taxonomy): domain Eukaryota; kingdom Viridiplantae; phylum Streptophyta; class Magnoliopsida; order Malpighiales; family Erythroxylaceae; genus Erythroxylum; species Erythroxylum mucronatum. Next base: position 5,920,032 of record JAOSBP010000002.1, on the reverse strand, counting down.
TCCGTCATTTGCCAGCTCTCTCAAAAAATGAAACCGCACATCAATATGTTTACTTCTCCCATGCAGCACCGGATTCTTTGAAAGCTTGATGCTAGAACTGTTATCACAATAAATAGTCGAAGCATCTGGTTGACTTGGATCAAGAGACTGCAATACTCTTTTTAACCAAACTGCTTGGCACGCACAAGATGCAGCAGCAATAAACTCTGCCTCAGTGGTAGAAAGACTAACGACAGGTTGCTTCTTTGACGACCATGCCACAGCTCCTGAGCCAAAAAGAAAAACGTAGCCTGAAGTGCTTTTCCTGTCATTCAAGTCCCCTGCATAATCGCTGTCTGTGTAAGCAACGAGTTCATCACCTCCTCCCTTGCTGTAGAAGACGCCAAAATCAGTGGTGCCTCTAATATAGCGTAGAACCCGTTTTGCTGCTTGCAGATGTTCTTCCGTTGGATTCTCCATGTACCTACTAATGAGACTAACCACATACATAATGTCAGGCCGTGTAGCTGTCAAGTACATAAGACTGCCAATAATTTGCTTATAGTGAGTCTTATCCACATAAACATGTCCTTCACTTGTCAGTTTGGTACCCGGAACTATTGGACTGCGCACTGCCTTGCTCATTTCCATTCCAAATTTCTGCAAAATTTCTGAAGCAAATTTCTTCTGAGAAATAAACACGCCATCAGACCTCTGGCACACTTCTAAGCCAAGAAAATATTTCATTTTACCAAGATCAGTCATGTCAAATTCAAGTTTCATTGACTCTTTGAATTCTGTAAACAGCTTCTCATCATTGCCAGTGAAAATAAGATCATCGACATAAAGACTGACAATCAACAACTTTCCATCATCATTCCTTCTAACAAATAAAGTTGGCTCAAAAACACATTTTTCAAAACCTTCCCTGAGAAAATAGGCTTCGATCTTACTATACCAGGCACGCGGTGCTTGTTTGAGTCCGTATAATGCCTTTCTTAGTTTGTACACCTTATGCTCTGCTCCCTTCTGTTCATAGCCGAGAGGCTGATCAACAAAAACGTTCTCCTGCAATTCACCATGTAAAAATGCAGATTTTACATCTAATTGAAAGATAGGCCAACCTTTTTGAGCAGCAAAGGCAATGACCAGTCTGATTGTCTCCATTTGTGCCACAGTCGCAAAAACTTCTGTATAGTCAACACCGAACTGTTGAGCATATCCTTTCACCACCAACCGAGCTTTATATTTATTCACCTCAACATTTTCATTTAGCTTGGTCTTGTAAACCCATTTTACACCAATCTTCTTTGCTCCCTTTGGTAACTCGACAAGTTCCCATGTGCCATTTTTTGTAATGGCCTCGATCTCGGCATCCATGGCTTGCCTCCATTTTTCTTCTTTCACTGCTTCTTCAAAAACCATAGGATCAGAAATCGCAGTTTCAATAAACATAGCCATATCACCTTCTTCTTCTGAGAATTCTTCTCCTGTGACATAATCTTCCATCCATGCTGGTGGCCCTCGATACCGTCCAGATGGTGCATTAGTTGAAGGCTCTGGCTGTCTAGATGCAGCAGAAGACGGGCTAGATGCAGCAGAAAAATCTCCAGAATCATTTTCAACTCTAACTGCTTCATCTGCTACTGTGTTAGGAACTGCTGGAGAATGTTCTACAAACTCCTCCTCATCCCACTCTAGTTCATGCTGAGTAGTTCCCTTATCTTCTTTCCAATCCCAGCACCTATCTTCTTCAAAAATAACATCCCTGCTTACAATTATTTTCTGTGAAATAGGATCATACAATCTATAGGCCTTCGATTCTTCACTCACCCCAAATAAGATGCAGCAAACACTTTTGTCATCTAACTTTGTTCTGTTTTTATCAGAAAAGTGTACATGTGATATGCAGCCAAAGACACGAAAATACTTAACTGAAGGTTTGACACCGCTCCAAGCTTCCTCTGGTGTTTTATCTTTGACTGCGAGAGTTGGACTCCTGTTTAGAACATGCACTGTCCAGTTCACTGCTTCAGGCCAGAAGGCTTTGGGTATCTTTTTCTCTGACAGCATGCTTCTTACTAAATTCATGATTGTTCTGTTCTTCCTTTCTGCGATGCCGTTCTGTTGAGGGGTGTATGCTGCAGTGAGTTGCCTCTTGATTCCAGTGGGGTTACAGAATTTCTGGAATTCATTTGAAGTGAACTCCCCTCCTCTATCAGTACGCAGCATCTTAATGGAGGACTCCGCTTCTTTCTCAACCTGAGCTTTGAACTTCTTAAAAAATTCAAAAGCTTCTGCCTTCTCTGTTAGGAAATAAACCCACAGCGTCCTACTAAAATCGTCAATAAAGGTAAGCAGATACCTCTTGTTACTGTTTGAAGCTGGTTTGATCGGACCGCAGATGTCAGCATGGACAAGCTGCAAACTTTGAGTCGCCCTCCAATTTGTTGTTGTTGGAATTGAGGCTCAGTGCTGCTTCCCAATAAGACAAGATCTGCACAACTTTGATGGTGTCTGGAGCTGTGGCAGATCTCTCACCATCTCCTTCTGCTGCAATGTTTGTAAACCTTTGTAGCTGAGATGACCATATCTATTATGCCAGAGTTGTGAGATGTCTTCTGTGACTGTGCTAAAACAAGCAGTAACAATAGGTTGAGATTTTGCATGTACAAAAAACATGCGATTTGTGGCCATGGGTGTCTCTATAATGAGACCTCTATCAGGATGATAAATCCTGCATTGATTTCTCTGAAATAGAACTGCCAGACCCTTCTCCTATAGCTGTCCTATACTCAACAAATTGTTCCTTAACTCTGGCACAAAAAACACGTTAGTGATAACCTGAATAACATCCTTCACTTGCAACCTAACATTGCCTTTTCCAATAACGTTCAAACTTGTGTTGTTTCCAAGCTTAACTGAATCTCTAAAATTCTCATCAAAATCAAAGAAATACTCTCTTCTACCACACATATGATTACTGCAGCTAGAATCAAGAAACCAAACATCACCTTTATTGTCACTGTCCAGATTTGGTTCGAGTAGAGCCATCAACAACATCTCTTCATGCTCAAATTCTGCAAAATTCGCCTTCTTCTCAGTACACTCCCATTGAAAATGACCAAGCCTGTGACAGTTATAGCATTCCACGAGAGCTTTGTCAAAGGACCTCCCTCTTCCTCTGCCTCTATTTCCTCGTCCAGAACCACGACCCCTACCACTGTTCTGACCAGTAGAAACTTTCAGTGCTTGTTCCTCCTCACTGTCAGGGCCCATGCGCTGTTCATGAACTAGAAGACTGCTTTGCAATTCGTCAATAGTCATAGTGCTCGTATCCTTAGACTCCTCAATAGAACACACAATATAATTAAATTTAGGAGTCATTGATCTCAGAATCTTTTCAACAACTCCAATATTGCCTTTATCTTCACCATTTGCTTTCAGCTTATTAGCAATAGTCAAGGTACGAGCAAAGTAATCACTTACAGATTCTCCATGCTTCATCTGCAAAATTTCGAACTCCTTGGGAAGAGACTGCAGTTGGGCACGCTTCACTCTCGTGTTCCCCTGGTATTTCACCTTCATTGAGTCCCAAATGTCTTTGGCAGAATCCTTCTTTAGGATTGTCTCCAGAATTGATCGGTCCAAAGCTTGGAACAGACAGTTCTTAGCTTTCAAATCCTTCAGCTGTTGGTCTGAGACAACTTTTCTTTGTGCGTCTGTCATACCATCTGCTTCTGCAGGGACGCCATTCTCCACCAAACTCCAATACTCCTTCGACCTCAAGAAGTTCTCCATCAACATAGCCCAGTGATCATAGTAACCATCGAATTTGGGCACTGCAGGTTGAACAAATGAACTTTCTTTCTCAGTAGACATTGGAATCGAAGGAATCACACAGAAGATTGCAACTTCTAACCCTCGAACAGAGCTCTGATACCAAATGTTAAAATTGAAAAGCTCAGTAAACTCAAAAGAAATGGGAAGGAATCGCACTACTTTCATTGATCAGAAATAATGGCTTTATAGCCTTTACAGAACAAAGATGTAACACCCCACTCCCACGTGACCTGAACCCGATATTATTGGTGATATCCGAGTCCGTGCCCTGAGAGGGTGGCGTACTACATCAGTCGGTCAGACGAATCTCAGTAAAAAAATTTTTTCAATACTCTCATGTGCGCGAAAAAGACAGTAAACAATCGAGCCCACGTTCAGAAATAAACAGTTTCAGTTTCAGAATTAAACATTTCCAGTTATTACAATCCTTCAACAATAATTTACAATCTTTTAATGAACACAAAGCCATAACCAAATTGGGCTCATTACAACTACAAGCATCCTTTACAGAAATTTCAGAATACACTTATGCGACAATAATGTAGACACGAACTGATCCTGACCTCTATCCTTCACTTACCTACAGTAGACCTCTATCCTTCACCGGCCCTAATCCATAAATCCAAAATTTCCATTCAAAAAATTCGTCTAAACAGTAGAAATCTAATGGCGCTGATGGTACTCAATTCGGACCTCTATAAGTCCAAAAATTAATAAAACAGTGGCTAACGAACCATTTCCCGGATTCACGTCAATTTTCCGTCCAAAAATTCCCAATTTCTTGTAAAATGACATTAAATATTATACGAATCCGATGCCTCAAGAATCAGGTCAATCAGACGTCGGACGGAAAAGTTATTCCCAAAAGAACACAAAAAATCAAATAAAACAATTCATATATATATATACTGCCCCTATTTCCTTCTCTTTTTCCTATTTTCAAACCGAAATTCAAACACCTATAACTCTTTGCACACAATTCAGA
>JAOSBP010000002.1:5865669-5878146 GCA_027563825.1 Erythroxylum mucronatum | reverse complement strand
TTATAAAAAATATTGTAATTAATTAATTACAAAATGAATTGTATTTTAATTAATGAATGAATTATATTTTAATTAATAATAATATTTTAATTAAATATAATGTAATTAATTAAAATATTATCAATTAGTTACATAAAATCCTTAATTAATTAAATATAATGTAATCAATGATTCTCATTCCTCTCAATTACTAAGGGAATGAAGGATTGCCAAGAAGTGGGTAATGAAAATGTTACCCCTTCAATAATAGTTTGATGCCAAACACAAATTTTCATTCCATTCCCGTACATTTTTTTCCATTACCCTTAACCAAACACTCCTTGGTACAAGTGTAGGGATGCAAAAGACTCAAAGACACCCACGTCCCAAATTAATCAGGTGACGTAAAAAAGAGGCAACATTTTTGCTTTATATTAATGCTGACGTTGGTATTCTTTCTTAATTATTGACTCATCCTTTCCTTCAATTCCCATCTCCCACGGAACTTGCATCATTATTGTATTAGCTAAAACATAAGATAAGCTTTTTAAAACGGCAAGCACCACCCTGAATCTACTTTCTGCACGTTTTGCTAAAAGCTAGACAAAAGACAACCATATCTTCTTTTACTTTTTGAGTAACTGCTTTTGTATGGTTTTCTCTTCTCGCTAAGTATCTATTTATAGTTTTTCTTTTTTTGCCCTTTACATGGTACAGTAACATAATGTAAAGTCCCGTTGGTCACGTGTACAAACGACAATTATCGAATGTTAATTCGTCAATTAGGGTACTAGCTTTAATCTTATCCTCGTCCTTCCTGTCCAAGAAACTGGCCTCAAAGCTCATCATAATTTACACCCACAATCATTGTTTTATTTTTCGGCATCAGATTTTCTGTTCTGGTTATAATGTTCCTATCATGTTTCATTAAATCTTATCTACATAAAATATATGGATGAGATTTAATAAAATAAAGTTAGAACAAAATAACTAGAACAGAAGATTTGATATATAATTTTCCTTCTCCTCAATCCTCAAATTAATTATTTGAAAGTACAGTCTTTTGCGTTGTTTGAGCTAATGTTAGCTAATTTCTTTAATTAATATCAAAATCATGCTCAACAATTTCATATACGTAAAGGTCTAGTAGTACATAACTTTACTTAATTCTAGACTCAATCAAATTTTTTTACAAAGATAATTTTTTTTACCATCTCTATCCTTACTAGAATTTTTATCATCATATCTTAGTTTTCCAAGTACTAAGTCATTCAACTTAGAGCTATGTTATTTGAATGTATATTTAAATTTTTATTGTACACAACAAATTATGAATTATACATATTAAAAGTTTTACTCAATTTAAATAATATTTGGATGTTTGAAATTAGGAGACTGAAAACTTAAGAAGATCTTGAAAATTTTGAGGGATTGATATTGACATTTAAAAATATGTAGAAGACTCACTCTCTAATTTTTTTTATGTCATCTTTATGACTACAAAACATGCACTAATTTTTAATTAGTATTGAATGATTATATATATTTTCAATGAAAAATTATTTAAAAATAGATAATATATCATTAATTAAAAAAAGAAAAAATAGTGTTAAAAGAACAAACAATCTCAAAATTTAAAATCTAAATCCTCTATCCAATACTTAAAATGACGATGTTTTGAATATTTTACAGACCGTTTAACCTTGTTCAATGCCCAAAACGTCTTAATATCGGACAAAGGATTCTTAGTGCAAAATTTAATTAGGTGCTTCAAGTAAAGTCATGCCAATTGGGATAGGAAGACAATATTATAGAAAGAAATATAATCCGGACAGTATCCATCAAAATCTTCAGCTACAGACAGTTTCAATCTGTAAATTGTTCCCACATCGAGTTCAAGTGACCCAATTAGGTAGGAATCCATACAAAAGTCAAGCAATGAATGATGAACTTTGTTGGTGTTGTGTAGAGAACACAAAAGACCCCTTTGGAGTGAATGATTCTCCAGCGAATTGAAATTTGGTGGACTAAGAGAAGGAAGCATTACTAGCCACTGGAAATGCTTTTTCTTTGTCCATATACGTGTCGACAAACAATTCCCCAAGTCAGTGGCATTAGCTAAGTTGCGATATTCTTCTTCTTTGGAAACAAATCAAGTAGTTTATAACAATTGTATCTTGTTTCGGTCTAATTAACTGAACTGAACTGAACATGCTATTGCTGTAACCTTTTGTTTTTAAGGACTAAAAGGAAGCTGGGAACTAAAACGTTTCTCCATACTTGATGTTGAATTTTTAAATATAGGTAAAGTGTAGAGTCTATTAATAAGAATTGAGCTTGGGTCAACCATTGTCTAAATAACTAGAACTAATTGTTTGGATGGTTGACCCTTACCACTTATAAGCCCTTTAACATTTTCATGTCTAGGCAATATAAGACATTCTAACACTCCCCCTCAAGTGCAACTGGGGCTGGACATCCAGTTGTCACTTGAAATATACGCAGTGATAACCGGACCGGGCCACTGGGACTGGACATCCAGATGGACAACCGGAAAATTAATAATCCGGACCAAACCTGCTCTGATACCTTCTTAAGCGACCATTTCACCACAATAGTTTAAGTTATTGTGTGGGGTCAACTTAATTGGTTTTATATATTCACTAACACACCCCCTCAAGTGAAAGCCCTTTGGGCTTGAAACTTGCACAGGCCCGCTCTACCTTGTGCTGAATAATAGGTGGGTGGTAGGATTTGAACTCACGACCACTTAGTCACAAAGGCTTTGATACCATGTTGAATTTTTAAATATGGGCAAAGTGTAGAGTCCATTAACAAGAATTGGGTTTGGGTCAACCATTGTCCAAATAACTAGAACTAGTTGTTTGGATGATTGACCCTTACCACTTATAAGCCCTTTAACATTTTCATGTCTAGACAATATAGGACACTCTAACACTTACACTTCCATTCATACGAGAATATGTTTGCTTTGAAACATGTACAAATTTTACCCATCTCCTCTAACCTCTTAACTCTTAAGTTAGAAGTTAGGGCCATCATTTTCACTAAGAACCAAATGTCACGATCACTTTCTTCTTTGTCTAAAGGCCGAAGAGCACCAACTCCTCAGGTATGGCATGTAATTGATTATCTCCCTTATGGACACTTTTAAGTGGAAAAATACCCTTTTTTGTTTTCTGGTGGAGAGATGTGGCCATTCTCGTTCATACAACTGGCAATACCATTTGCACGAGTTGGTCGTTGGAGCTTTCCTTGCTCACTCACTTAATGGGCTTGGACTACACCCTGACCTAAACTATTCGCAGGAGATAACAGTCCTTGCAACGTTACGATGGCACTCCAAATTAATAAGTAAATTTTAAATTAAAATTAATTATTTCAATTTTAGTGCCTATTTGGATGGACTTTTTAGAAGCCAATAAGTAATTTTTTCTATCGCAAAAGTCTTTTTAAAGAAAAATAAGTGTTTGCCTGTAAAATAAAAAAGTACTTCTTTAATAGATATGACTTTTTTGACAGCCAAAATATAACTTTTTAAGAAGCTGTGCTTTTTCAGGTATATTTTTTAGATTAATTAATGAGCCTATTTTTTAGTCCCTTTTGCCCTTATGTCTTACACATAATTCTCACAATGCTCACAAATCCATCTTCCTGTTTATTATGTATTTAACTATTTATTCAACTTGGATATTTATTTTAAGATTTATATAATATTATTTGACTTTTTATATATATTTTAATATTTATTTTCGATATTAGTTTACTTATGTTATAATCTATATAAAAGATTTGATTAGATATATTTTCATTTATGTTTTATATGATTTAAAATTATATAATAATTAATATATTGTATTTTGCATATTGTTTAATATACTTTAAATAATATTTATTAAAAAATAAAATATAATTAAAATTAAAAGTTGTTTTTATTTTTATGTTGGCAAATGGTCTAATGTATGAAGCTTCTTCAAAAAAACACTTTTTTAGATAACAGTCAAATAGTCAACTGACTTTTTAGAAAAATTCTTCTAAAAAAAGATCTAGAAAAAAAGCTCTACTTGTATAAGCCCAACTAAATAGAACCTTGAAGGCTTAATCCATATCCGAAATTTTTTAAAAATAGATCAAATGCAAATTTGAATTTATTCATATTGAAAAATTAGGTTAAGACATGGGTTTCTTTTTTCTCTCTTAAATGGATGTCAAGATAATATTCCAAAAGCTTTAATTTTAACCCACCAATGGATAAGATTTTATTCATCTTTCCTCACACCAATGTTTTAAAAATTGGATTGAAAATTAAATTAAACAAGAGGTTTAAGATTTAAAAGATTTAACTAGTATTAAGTTGTTATAAAATTGATAAAAAATGAATAAAATTAAATAATTAAAAATATGATTAAAAAAAGATTGTACTTATCTAGAAAAGAATTTTAAATTTAATTGGAAATTTTTTAAATAAAAAAATTAATTTATTTTATTTAGCAATAAACCAAACAAATTAATAGTCATTTTACTCTATTGTTTTTCTTTTCTATTTCTAAAAATAACTATTTTATTTCTTATATATTTCAACACTTAAACTAAACAGACTGCAAAAGTGAGATATCCAAAATCTATTTATACAATAATGATACATAACCAACTAAATATTTTTCATTCCTTACCTCCTACGCCGATTAACCATGAACCCCTTCGAATATGGTCCACTAAGGCATGGTCCAACCAAGCCCACCTTTCGTTACTTAACCTGTCAAAAAGTCTGTATGGACTCTTTAACGGTTTTACTGTTACTCCTGGGTCATGGGTACAATGAGTACCATCATACTGCACTAAGCTGTCCGCCAAAGTCCCAAGAGAATTGGAGATCTAGAAATAAAAGAAGAGACAGAAAAATGTGAAACATTTGGCCATTTCGTATTAGTTAGGGTGTTGAGTTTTCCGCTCTCTTTTAGCATGAAAATCAGCTTTGGCTGTTGGAGATTTCTTTCCCCCTCTCTCTCGCTTCATCCAAAAATAGGATCTCACTAACCACTTCGTCAACTTCTGCCAGGTCTTTCCTTCTAACTGTTTCTTCGATCTTTCTGGTGGCTCATGATTTCATTCTTGGCCATTCTTGTCATTGTTACTATATCCATGTTCACTTGCATACCCAGTAGTTCTTAGCATTCAAAGATCCAAGTACACCCTTCAAGACGTCAACTATTTTGCGAGCAATCGTTATGATTAATCCCATTAATCATTTTCAGTTGCAGAAATGCAGAAAAAGGTTCATGATTCTGTAAGACTTTTTTAGCTGACACTCCAACTTAATCTTACGTGATCTGAATTACCACGTTGTTGGAATCTTGAAAAGTGGTTGTTTGAGAGCTCTACTTGTTCCTGATTGCTGGGAACTTTTGGGAATCAATTGATATGTGACGTAAGAAAAATAAAGTTATGGCATCACCAAATAGTGCTAAGGAGCAGCAATTCCCAGCTCTGGCTAGAGAAAGACCATTATATGGTCGTATGGATTGTGTAGCGAAGCCTATGAATAGTATGCATTTTGATGAGTTACTGAAAAATGTGACGTCCATTGAAGAAGGACAGCTGATGCAAAATCCTTCTTCTTCTTCTTCTTCTTCCTCTAATTCTTCATCGCCTGGTTCGTTGGCTCGAGGGAACTTTAACTTGAATGAGACTTTCTGTAAGAAAACGGTGGATGAGGTGTGGAAGGACATTGTTCATCAAGAAGATGCAAGCACCATGGAAACGAGTAGATCCCATCATCAAAACCTTGGAGAAACTACGCTTGAAGATTTCCTAGTCCGTGCCGGTGTAATCAATGTAGGATATCAAAACGGATCGCTACTCGATCATCAGCCAGTTATGGGCCTCGATCCTGTGGTTGTAGTGCCTCAACAGGAAGATTGGTACAGGTTTCAGATGGCAACAGCTCAACAGCAGCATCAGATGACAATGTTGGGTTCTAATTTTCACGCCTCTTCCGGAACAGTTTATGACAGTTCCGTCATGGACATGGGACAGTCCGAGAGCCAAATGGTTATGGCAATGTCTATGTCAACAATGTCTGCGAAATCTTCAGAATCTCAAGAAGGTGTGGACAAGAAGCGCCGGTTTTCGGAGGAAACGATGGAGAAAACCATTGAGAGGAGGCAAAAGAGGATGATAAAAAATCGTCAGTCTGCTGCAAGGTCGAGAGCAAGGAAGCAGGTTATCTTTGAAATCGATTTGGCGATGTGTTTCTCTTTTGATACAGTTAAAAATCAGCCATTGAAGTTGATCTCTAGAACGTTTCTTTAATGCTTTGCAGGCTTATATCAATCAGTTGGAGAACAAAGTGTTTCAGTTGACAGAGAAGAATAAAAGCCTCAAGAAACACAAGGTACTGAATCCACATTTTTCAGATCGGCTTGAATGATTATTCTTGCTGGTATTCCATGGAAATGACTACTTCCTTCTTGTTTAATTGATGTGGAAACATAACTTAAATTCACAGACATCTTATTGGACAGGTCATGATAATCCATTTTTAAGTTCATCTAGGAGATGGAGATCAACAAAGTTTAATCGATATTAATGAAATTTCATTGTCTCCAATTGAGTTCACTACTATTTGGCCAAAACCATTACAGATTGCATCAATTTATCAGGATTCACACTTTCATTTGTTGTACTTGTTAGCTTGCCTAATTTGACAGCATCCTGCACAAATTAAAGCAAATGAAGTAACCATTCATACAAAAGAAATGAATAAAGATCACATAGGAAAACAGCTTCTCATGTTGGAGTTAAGGATGCAGAATTTCTGAACTATTGTTTTCTCATTTGTCATTTGTCCCAAGCAGGAAGTGGACATGGTACTATCTTCTGATGTAACTCGTACTATGCCAAGATACCAACTTCGGCGAACCAGCTCTTGCTCCCTCTAGCGTCTTGTTGAGATTTGAAGATTCTTTCCGACTCATTTCATTTATTCACTTTTCCTTCATCAAACTTTTCTTTATTATGGATTCATAGATAGTTGCTGAAATCTTCGGCCTGATTTTTGACTTTGCTTTGCTCTTTTGGAGTTTGGATGATAATGTACAAGTTGGAAAATATGAAAAGATGAGCACGAAACTCTAAATGCGCGAGCAAAGTCTCCGCTTGGTGGAGGATGATAGATAGGTCGAATAACCTTAGATTTTCCTTCGTAAGGGCATGAAACCATGTCTCTAAGTTTTTACCACTTATGTGTGACGGCGTGGTTGAACAGATATAAGGTATTATCAGCTTGATCACGTGTCACAGTTTTGCGTCGAACATTTTCCACTTTAATCAGGTGTTGCGCCATTTTGCATCCCACTTTGTCATGTCTTTATTCCAAAAAAGGTGCAAAGTTCGGGAAAAGATCCTCTGTTCAATTTTATAGTGTCTTATTGTGTCCAGTAAATCTTAACCATTTATTTATACGAGTCCCGCGTGAGCTCCACATAAATAACCGTAGAGCCCGCATAAATGAATGACTGAGATTTACCGGACACAATAAAACACCATAAAACTGGACAGAAGATCTGGACTCGCAAAGTCCTAGGTACTTGGGACTCCCCGAAAGGATTTAGACAACGGCAATTGGTAGGCCTTCAAAATCGAAGAGCAACTAGGGTGAATCATTAACAGATGCTGTCATGTCATCGACAGTGGCAATAAATCACGATAGGATTGAAGTTGCCGGAAATTAACCTTTTAGTCTCCTTGAATTATTGTAGATGATTAAAGAATCAAAAATGAACTGAACAAAAACCAAAATAGCCGAAACAACAGTGTGCAGGCAATTCAGAAATTTGAAAAGTATAAATTGATGAAACATCAGACAGTCTAAAGGTATTGTAGATGATGAAGCAATATCCAATTATCATTGACTACGAAATAGAACATCTGATGTTTTCGTATTTTGGTTGCTCAGGCCTAAGAGAGGCCAAGCAGATGATATATATACAAAAAGGTTACTATCTTGTTGAAATGGGGAATCAACAGGAAAATAAAACAAGCTAAATATTAGGCATTGATTATATCATGGATGTACATTCCAACTGCAACTTTTCTCTATTTACATGGTGGAAAACGGCCGAGCAAGCTACCCTGTACATCTGCTTACTTCACCTATCAATTTAGACAAACATAAGTCACAAAATTGAACTGATAAACCATCAAAGCATAAAAATGATGAACTATGTTAGAGAAAATGATGAACTAAAATCAAATAATTTTGGAATATATAGAAAGAAAACAGCATGAGATTATGTTACAAGTTGCAACCAAATAGAACATAGCCCACAAAGTTCAAGCATGAGTCAAAAATATTGAGAATGACTTGACCTGAAAGGTAAATCCAAGTTGGGTTTCTTAGCTTCTAGAAGGAAAACACAAGACAAGCAAATATTCCATCCTTCCTTCTTCAAAACCTTAGAAAATGAAAAGAACACCCTGCTTTTCGCATATTTTACACCAATATGAAGTTGGCATTGGGAGGCGATACCAAGACAACTCGCCAGATTTATCAAAAAGTGGGGCCATACTAGTTCTTTCCATAAGCACCAATATTGACTATCTAAAACTTTTCAATTAGATATTGTGGGGCATATCACATTTGTACTCATTCAACGTTTAGTAAGCCCAGAATTATCTGCCTGATAACTTGCAAAAGAATTGAGGACTGTTTAATCACCTCAACGTTTCTTTGTGGCATCAATAAACATGGCTCGAGTCCAATGCTCAATATCCTCAGCCTCTGATGGTGGAGGAGGAAAAGTTGGGTGCTCCACAAGATCCCATCCCTCAAAAAGGCATTCAGTCTTTCCAGTGTCTGGTATCTCAGCAGCATCGAGAAAACTTGTGGCAGAATTTGGAAAATTACTATCATTTATGTTTTTCTGCATACAAAAAGCAAGCATGAAACACTCAAGAAATGCAACTACAGAGATTAATATCTGAGGTTCAAATAATGATGAAAATATACCCAAATGTGTTAAGTTACATAATCAGTAATGGTAGAATACTGCTGCTTTTGTGTAACTAAGTAGAGTCCTCAACTTAACTACAGAAAATTGTCACAGAAAACAAAATTTATATATTACCGTAACATGTAGGGCATGTGCACTCTCCAATAAAGCACTTGACGCAATGGCAGAATTTACAGTCCAAACAGATTTGTTCAACTTCTGGACTTGCTTGCACGACCTAGAACTCAATAAGAAAGTGGTTCAATCTAAAATTACCAAATGCAGTCTTAAGGGCTAAAAACTAACTAGAAATGGGCAACCATAAAAGGAAAATAGTTGCTGAAAATTTGAATGACACGCATCCAGGTCGAAGTATTCTAACTTGCAACAAAAAAGAGCAGGATGAATAATTGTTGTGAATAGCATCACAAACTTGAAGATTAAATGATGCACAAAGAAATACCTTGAACAGGTCATTTTCAAGGAAAAAACAGATCTAACTTCCTTTGAAGAGGATAAAGTGGCTAATAGTTTTGCAAATGCTTCAAAAGTTGATGCTTCTGCGGGAACATCTAAGCATAGTGAGTTATAACAATAAGCTGTTATGCATGCCACACTTTTCTTAAGAAGGGCAATCCCTTTCTGCAAGTCTTTGTGCATCTGAATAGAATGTGGGGAGGCTGAAGAATAATTGAAGCTACTACTTCTAGAAGAATCCAGGTGTGGTCTTCTATCTGATTCCACTGACGTGACACCAAAATTACTTGAACTTCTGTCAGTCCAAGAATTATCACCACTAGTAGAGCAATAATTTTGGCGTGGAATAAAAACTGGATATTCATGACTGCAAAAAACAAAAAGTATTTAGGGCAAGCAGTCTTTGTGCTAAATATAGACTTTAGTTTAAGTTAACATACCTTCGAGAAGCAGGGCATGCATTCCAGTAAGAATCTCTTTGCCATATCCTAGAGCAGGAACCCTAAGAAGAATTTACATTTGGGTTTAACAACTAGATTATAGTGATTCTGAAATAATCAATCGCTTAAGTTTTGTATATCACTTGGGAAACGTGCTACAGCAAAGCATTGCAGGTGATCAAAAAGTAGAAGTTGCAAACATGAATTTACTGATGAATCAGTAAGCATATGAAGAGACATTGAGACATCAAATAGGTATCATAATGTAAAAGTTCCATGATAACATGTCGTATATGCATTTATGAACAATTATTTAACAAATGAACCAAGGCCAAAAGGGCCTTTATGAACTTTAAACAACATCTAAACAAGCTTAATGCTACTAATGAGGCACAGCAGCACTTACTGCAAAACCCGAGTTATGAAGAGCAGGGGCAGCCAAGATACGGACAGCAAGATTTAGAAGTTGTACCATGTATCTGAGTTTCCAATCATGAGCAAAAACTAGTGTCAGTGCAAAACGTTCAAAGCAAGTTTTAACCTAATAGAAGGTTAACTCAGAAAGCTAAAAACAGTAAGATTAATAATGCACATACACTTAGAGTTGTACTGTTTTGTGAAAGAAGAAAGAGTAGAGACTTACCCTAAGGACACAGAAAGCTCTTCTGATGGGACAGAGTGAGGGTCAAGTCCTCTAGGTAATCTTGCATTGCATATTAGGTCATATTGGCCACTAGAGCTGTCTTTTCGTTCTTCGTCTACCTTTATCTACAAACCAATGAACTGATTCAAGATCACCCTTGAAAAGTAGTTATTGAAATATCTGAAAAACAGATGTTCACATCAAAGCTTAAATAAAGACTGAGATACAGACACTGTCAATCAAGGAATAACTTTCAGTAGACTACTGCCGCCAGGGACCAAAAGGTGCTATTATTTCATTACATCCCTTTTCAGAAATTTACTTCAGTTAGTTACTTCAAAGATATGAATGGCTATCGTTTATTCATTCCCCACACTACAATCACCAGTCCTTATCTATTACTTTTTCTAAAATAACAAACACCAAAGGCACAAGGCTTGCCTTTTTGAGGCTTCCTATTACCATTACAAGGTTCTTCAATAATCAGAGTCTGATGTTGCAAATTGGTATTGGATTAACTCAGGAAACATATGCAAGCTCTCAATGCACTGGCACTGAATCTAATATACCCTTCATTGAGTTTGTTAAAGCCAAGATGGAAGCTAAATTATGTAGGACAAGTTCACTTTTGGCACACTTACCCGACGTTGAGGAAACAATTTCGATATCTGTTTTATAACTACTGATTGTTTATGGAGCAGTTCAGAGGTAATTGCCATCTGCAGTTTAAAATTGTGTTACACATCAATTAACTTCCTCAGTATAATCAAACAAAACTTCAAAAGAATAAAAAAAGGTTAGCACAAACTTGGAGAGTCTGTAGACTCTCCAAGTAAGCAGGAACCAGGAGTTGCTTAACCACATACAATATCCATTGAAGGTAAAGATAAAGAGGCATGCCAAAAACAATTAAATATCTTACATGCCCCAAACTCTGAGTGCAAATAAGGTTTGGATAGAATTTCTCGAGCTGTTCCACTCGATTTCTTTCTAACTGCACAAGGAAACAAACTATGCATAGTATAACTTACCCCGTGAGGGAAATACCTACAAGTGAGTAGTGCATTATAACAATGCAACAGATAAACACCATAAAATCCCAAAATAAGAAGAAACAAGGCATACCACACTATGAGCTGATTCAAGAACTCCATATTTGATATTCAAGTCATAAGACATCCTCTCAACTTTCGCCTTTCCTGGGAAGTACAATAAACGGAAATCAGTCTACACAAGCTGCAAAACTTTTATATGTTTAATGGTACTCGATGAAGAACAAACCCTGTAAGAGTTGTTCCTTTTTCTGACGAAGCTTCTCCCTCAAGCTGGCAAGCTTTTCATTCTGAAGCACTCTCCAATTTAGTTGATCATCTGCCTTCCCCTGATTATCGTCAAACAAAATAAACCAACTTGAAATTTCCGTTTTCCACCATTACATAAAAATGTATGATGATCATTAAAAATGTTCAGACGATGTAAAGGAGAAAAAGATCGAAATGGGATGGGGTGGATTAAAGTCGAACCTTTGCAACAAGCGCATCGCTCAATCTTGAGCACAATGAATCTCGACGAATCTTCAAGGATTTCAACGATGTGTTGTACTCATTTAAACTGAAACATACCCAACCACTGTTAGCATCATCAGTCACTAAAATATCACCAAAAACTAAGACCTCCCATGGAAACCATATATTTCGAAGGTTACATATCAACTAAGACCTTCCATGGAAACCATATATTTCGAAGGTTACATATCATTAAAGTAAACTTGTCACCAAAAATTTTCAAATCCAAGATTACGTATCCCTCCATTCCATACGGTAACAAAGTGTTGAGAAATCGAAGTTGTCAAATTGTGAAAGGAGTACCTGTAGTTGACACATAAAGGGCAAATAGAAGCGCGATTAGAGGTCTCGCAAATAGC
>JAOSBP010000002.1:5848368-5864935 GCA_027563825.1 Erythroxylum mucronatum | reverse complement strand
GACTGATAGCTCCTGAGAGACTGTAGAGCCGCATACATTGGATTGGCGAGAGAGGCTATGGCTCAAAGGTCGGTCAGTTGGGGTTTCTTTTGGAGACTTCTAGTTAGATCTGTTACTGTTGTTTTACTGTATAGTACTGTGTGGAAAGTATTTGGAGGAATGTACAGACTGAAAACTCTAACAGTTGTATAAATTACTGAGTTTGATGAAATGAAATGGAACACAGTTTGGTTTTAAAAAAGTTTCAATTTCTTATTAATGTTTTATTATTGTGATGCCATGTGGAGTATAGTGGTGTTCGTCTGTAGTGTTTTCTTATCGTAGGATATGTACGGGAATGACCTACGGGAATTTCGGTGGGTACTCTACAGTAAGGGGGCGCTACAAAAGATTTTTGGACTCTACTTGATAACATATTTCGATAGTTTTTATCTATCTAAGGCAGCTAATTTTTTGGTTATATTATCTGCATTGGACAATTATTTTTCTCTGCCTATTGCGTGAATTTTCAAGGCTGTATTGTGTGGAAAAAATGACCACAACATGGTGACTAGGCAGCTGTAATTTCAGTATTTTTGGGAGTTGATTTTGGGTGATTCTATCAAGATTTGTAGCTGGTTTTTCTCCAAGAGTTGCATGATTTTCTATGCTATCTATGAGTGTGGTTTGTGTGAAAAATTTCTAGAACACTTAGAGTTGTTGCAGCATTTTTGTTTTGATGTTTCAGTGATGAAACATTAGTGTTTTTATTGAGTTTTCATGGCTACTGTGCGTGGGATATTTCAGTGACATTACCAAAGGTTCATAGCAGAATTTTTAGTGGACGACTTCCCGATCCTTCGTTGAAGAAGCTAGAATTTTCAGGGGAATTGTTTCTCTTATAGTAAGTGTCTTTGTTTATGTTCGTTATTGTTTCTATCAATTGAGTTATTTTATTTTCATTTTTTATTATCAAATACTGTTGAGAAAATCCTTTGTTGAGGTTAGCACAAGGTGGTCATGTTATTTGAAGTAAAATACTTTCACGGGTTATGAATAAAAGGGATAGTGTCAAGGGTAGGGTGAGTCGGCTCTATAATGTCTCGAGTAAAACCATTGTTGCTTTTTGGTAAAAGTGATTAAGTCGGGTGAAAGGCCCGTAGACGTAAGTAAGGTATGTCGAACTGCGTTTTCAAATTTTGAGTGTTGAATTATTTATTCCAAGTTTAAGTTTTATGTTTTTTTTGTGCTAGCAAATTTATAAATTGCTTATATAATTGCTTTACATCAAGCAACCATAAATACAGTTCAAAGCAATTGCGGCAGAACCAAGTTTTTGCGAAACTAATTCCTTTCGGATTTTCAATAAGTTTAAAAGGAAAAGTTGTATAGGACAAAAATACATAATGATAGAAAAATTTAATAGTGTTGGTGTATATTTACAGTTTTATTGAACTTTGATATCAAGGACTACTTGGGAGTAGTATTGTTATATATGTGTCAATTTGTACTCAATTCTGGAAATTTTTTTAGAGCATTGGAGATAGAGGTAGAAAAGCTTTTAGTTATGATTGTTTTATGAGATGTTCTTTGGTTGAAACCTTAACACTTGTTTCTTGCCATTTTTAGATTTAGTTACCATGTTAAGGTTTCAACCTTAAATTTTACCATGTTAAAACTTGTGTCCCTTTTTTTTATTAGTTATCTTTATTGTTTGAGTGGTTTGTTATTGGCAGAGTAATTCATTGATCTTGCGAGTGTTGTTACTTAAAGCCCAACAAATTGCACCTTTGGATTCCATCCATTTAGAATTTTCAAGATTATATTATTTCTTATGATTTTCAATCTCTTCGAATTCTAGTCATATAAAAGTTTGAACGATGTTAGAAAGCCAAATTTTCTAATTTTTAGAAAGTACCTGCACAAAACTAACATAAAAGATCAAAAGTGACTTATCTATTGATTTGACTGTAGAATATGCTTGAAGTTATCATATGCTTGAAGGTGATGATTTTTGGGTTTGAACTGCTTGTATAGTGTTCACTGCCTTTGAAAACACACACATGAAAGGTTGCAGCTTCCCTTTCTTCACAAAAATTTTGCTTCAAAGAAGCAGCAACTTTTGGGTACACAGATAAAAAAACGTCATTCAAAAATGACTTTTTACCTAGATTAATAAATGTATGCCTTTTGCTTTATTATTCTTGGGGCATATCCTTTACAAACATATTGCAACTGAAATGCTACAACTTTTAATTTCTCCAAATTACATTGTAACAAAATACAAGCTTAAACTCTTATCAATAATACGCTTATTGCATTTTTTTATGCACTACAGAATTCCCTCGTTACCTGCCAAGATCATGTATTTGTCTTTTCTGGTAAGATTGGTGCACTCAAATCTTAGTGCTTTGGCAATCTCATTTTGTACATGGTTCGCAACTTGAAACTTTGATGTCCCACCCATGTCACAACTTGGGGAGCTTGGCAAGTTATCGAGAAACCTGATGAAGTATGCGGGACGTGGATTCAGGAAGTGAAATAGTGGATCGAAACATTTAAGTCCACTAGCTGTTGATCCATAAAACATACTAGTTTTTACATCTATAGCAACAGGAACTATCTCACTAGTCACCTCAGCAAATAATGGACTGAACCTGAGTAGATATGGTTCCCTGCAAGTTGTTCCTTCGGGGCAAACCACTAAATCACCTTGCCTTAACATCTTATCCATTAAGTTCGCGTCTTGTTCTCGATCTCTTGTTAACCGAACTGTCCTGATTGGAGAAATTATCTCTGAAGACCTGCTGACGCTGTATGTCGTAGCAGTGACAGGCTTCATGAGAGCTGCTGAAATAAATATTGGGTCTAATAACGTTCTGTGGTTACAAACATACAGTAAGCCTGTGGATTTTCCATTTTTCTTGGTTGATGTAAAGGACTGCTTTGGTTTGGCTACTCTTGTTCTTCCTCCAGTGAAAGCAAGGATAGGATGGACAATACCAAAAGGTAATAGTGAACCTATAGTGATCCTGAACACAGCGAGTACGATTCCAAGCGGAAGCCACATGAACATGGCGAGGGTTGCAAGTGGTGTTGGCAAGAAACCCAACCTTCCATCGTGGAAGATCAATGGCTTTGGATATTTCTCTCTCGGAAGGATCTTCCAATTGCTTTTCTCACCTTCAGTCACTAAATAAACTTCCTGTTACAATATGAACAGTTCACTTAGAATAATTATCCAAGTGATCTAATCCTATTACATGGTAATTATCGAACTATGATGATCATGATCTCTTGTAGTGTGCAATGAAGCTTCTACTTTTGTTGAAGTTAAAATTTTATTGTTTAAATGTCCCCAAATGAAAGCTTGAGAGGAAGGTAAAGAAAAAGAAATTATTTTAGACCTTGCAATGTAAGCAGAGTTGTTGATAAACTGACTTGGTGAAGCATCCAATACCAACAACATGACCGCCTGTTTTCTTCTCAACCAGAAGCTCATTTAAAGCAGTAGCAGTTTTCTCCTTGTCCATCAACCCAACGTAGTACCCATAAATTGCCTTAAGCTCTCGTCCCACAACAGCCTCAGTCTCCAAGTAGTCCCTCAAAACACCTTCGACCATGATCCTAGGCAAGTAGCTCACTGCTATCTTCCTGCCATAGGTCATTATTAGATCAAAACCCTCTTGTCCAATATCTTCCAGGAAAAACTTAGGCAAAACAGCTGTTCCAAGTCTAAATGTATCCTTTCTAACCCCCAAAAAGGACACAAAAACCATAATCTTAAGGCCAAGTTCCTTGCCAACTGAACATATAAGAGGATATAGAAGAAGCAAGACGAAAGCCCTCAAGAGCCCTCCCGTCTCTAAGATTACGAGCATGAAGTAAGCAAACAATGAGGATGACCTCAACAACGTACCTTCAAAGTCAAAAACCAACGTCCGCTTGGGATATTCTTTCGAATTGCAGACAAGGGAGGAGTATTTCTGAGACAAGGTGAAGTGGGTTGCATGGTAATTTACCAACTTTGTTTGACGAGACGATACAGTTCCTATTCTACCAATGACTCTAAACAAAGAAAAAAGGGCTTTCATATTGAAGACCTTCCAAATTCAGAAATCTGCGTTTTGATCATCTCCTAACAAGAATGACTCTTTATATAGATTCAAACAGTTTGGTTTATGAACTAGTTTAATTATTTGGTCCTCAGGGATTCAACTTTGATAGATTTTTTGTCTATACAGATTAATTAAGCTACTAATTTTCACGAGAGCAGCTACAATAAATAATTTCGTTTAAGATTGGGATTTTGTTAGAATTTAATGGGCCTACGGGCCCACACGAAAAGAAAAGTTAGACCACATACAAGTCTAAGTGAGGTTCCATCCTAAAACTAATTGGTGATAGATGGAGTAGCCTACTAGACTTATATGTTAGTTTACTTTCCTCTCTTTCTTCAATATGGGATAACTCCCACTCTTTATATTTAAATACCTCCCCCTCACATGTGGGTCTAACACGTGACATAATCTATCATTTCGAGGTGTTAACGACTAACAAAAGAGCAACCCCTCTGATACCATGTTAGAATTTATAATGGGCCTACAGGCCTACACGAGAAAGAAAGTTATACCACATACAAGTCTAAGTGAGGTTCCATCCTAAAACCAATTGGTGATAGGTGGAGTAGCTCACTAGATTTATATGTTAGTTTACTTTCTTTTCTTTCTCAAATATAAGATAACTTTCACTTTTTATATTTCAACAGATTTGTATATTTGCTCTGCTTTGTCTGATTCATTTGAATGTGCCCTCATGCGTCTCTATGTGACCTTTATACATATATATATATATATATATATATATATGGCTTCAATAGGTTAAATAATTAAGAAAAACCGTTATTATATGATCATTGCTTAATAATATTTATAGTTGGCTGCATATTTTCTTCTGATATTTTCCCTCTTCAGAAGAGCAAAGTGCTCTTCCTCATGTCAATTCCAAGTGGTTACGAGTCGCGGTCCAGAAACATAATTTAAGACTACCCTCAAGAACGACTACAGGGAGAAGAAATGTAGGTTGTCGGTACTTTATGTCATACGCTAGGCATTAATTACTAAATTTTCAATGGTTTTCACAAATTTCAAATATTAACTTAAGCCAGAAACAGATAAAAACTAAATAAACCTTTAAAGTCTCTCGACTTTTCTATGAACTAGTTGATACTGATACATCCAAGGGTGGAGCGATATATCACTACTTCATTTTATAAATAAATAACAACAACAATAACAACAACAATCCTAATACACAAGTCTCTCTGCTTTGTGAGAGTTGGCGGAGAGACATCAAATATACACAACTTTTATTTTATATTTTTACAAAGCGACTCCTTTTGTAATTTGAATCTATAACTTTTTGGTCACAAAAGAATAACTTTACCGGTTACTCTGATCATTTCATCATGTAAAACAACAATGCATGTAATTCACTGCAATTCTCATGTTACTTCGCTATTAAGAATCCTCGTTATTTTTTTAATCGAGATATTTTATAATTAGATTGGAATAAGAGGAAATGTGTTGACTTAACTATAGTTTGAAGGCCTCGTACTATCTTTCATATTTTGAAGGAAGGGTTTGTCTGTGCTTCATTAGTTTGGTATACATTATTGTTGTTTAAAAAAAGAAAGGAAAAATGAAGTAAATGAATAATTAAGGATACTCCATGAAATTACTATCTGTCACATTAAAATAACACAACAATTTAGCTACTTAAATAGACCCAAAGTAAACCAACTAAGCTAAAAATAAGCAATTAATTAGGAAGTGACTAGACAACTAACTAGGAAGTGGGTGAGCAACTCACGTACGTCCCTATCTACTTAACATAAAATAAACATGTTATTTGACTAAGAATTTACAAATTCTACGAAATCTTGTAACAACTAACACTACAAGAAAACTGGATTTAGCGGCAGAAATTACCAACAGAATATGAAGATTTTCTATTGCTAAGCTAAGTTAGAGATGGGATTTACCGACGGAATAAATTGTCGAAGAATCGGTTGTAGGTAATAATTAATTGGCAACGGAGTACAGATTTTTTGTCACAAATTTACTAACAGACAGCTCATGTTTCGTCGCTATATTTAGCAACAACAATTTATGTACTGCCGGTAAATTTAGCAACAAAAGATCTGTTTCAGTCGGTAAATTTAGCGACGAACAAGTCGTTTCCATTGGTAACCTTACCTATGAACACAAAAATTCGTCGGTGAATTCATGACTAACTTTACCGACAGATACTGACAGGTCGTCGGTAAATTCACTGCATTTTATCGACAGAGTTTGGTTGTCTGTTGGTAAATTCACTACATTTTACCAACGGATTTTATTTTTCTGTCGGTAAATTTACTGATATTGTTTTTTAAAAATCTTCCATGCATTTAATTTTATTTAATAATGTTATGATTGATATATAATTTATACAATTATCAGTTATCTGGTGATAATATTTTGATTTGTTTCTACATTTAATTTGTTAAAACAAAAAATTGTTTGATAATATAAACTAAAAATTATCTTAATTGATAATAAAAAATTATTATCTACAACAATAATTAGTTAATTCATACAAAATGAATACAACTACGCTATTCATTTGGTGAATGCGGATGCTCTGAATGTTGCGATGAGGCGCTGCCCTTCCCCTTCAACTCACCCATCTCATTATAGAGTTGGGCTATGTACTTCATTGACTGTTGCAACTGAGTTGCCAGTGCCTATACTGTGCTCCGAATCTCATGGACTTCATTGGATGTGGACCGTCTACTAGATATTGTTGTACTGGATGTGGAGGATTACAAATAACATGTGTTCGCAAATAAACATAAGTCGAAGATCCTTCCACGACAGTCCCTACCACCCACTGCATGAAGATAAGTTTTACTTTCATCAACATTTTCAAACTGTTGAGACTGTCATTGAATGTTTTCTTGTATTTGATCCTATTAAAAGATAATGTTTATGTTAATAAGTAATAATTATTAAGCATTAATATTGAAGTATAAATTTCACATACATTTAGTTCTCTATATCTGGTGTTGACGAAGGTCACACTGCTATGTTTCTTAGTGTGAGTGTACAAAAAGAGCTAACGGGGTGTAGGCTTCCTGCCTATAAACTTTTCTTACATCAGAATTAAATGTTATAAATGAACTACAATTTACAAAAATTTCAACAAAATTTTCTCTCTTTTTATGATATTTACCCCCCGTTGAACTAATAAAGTAACTCAACAACACAATCATATATGACACTAGACATTTATAACATTATCATTCTTCATGATACACATATTTTATTTCCAAAATTTACACATCAAATTAAATTAAGATACATCAAAGTAAAAATATTAGAATATAAGCGTAAAGTGTAGATACTTACAAGTCTTTCTGCACGCTCGTGCTGGGTAATAGATTCTCCAGTATGTACGAAAAGACTCTCTCCTTCTGGTACTCCGCGTTTGTTAGTAGAATTATACTCTTAAATAGACATTACCTCGGGTGATGTCTAATATTGCTGTCATTGACTCCATATTTCTACATAAATATAAGGAGGTCATACACCAGTCTTGTGTATCGCACCAATAAAGTATCGATAACGTGTATGAACTCATCTCTCCTATACTTTATAAATAACCGCGTCAAATTCAGAATCAAAAAAAAAATCTTTCTGAAAAAGGAAAAACATACGATAAGTACTTATAACCTACAATATTGATCTAATTAATGTATAAAAATTAATTACAAAAAATATATTTTTTGTAACTCAAACTCCTAATAATAAAATTCCTTTTTCGCATGAGAGATATTTTTCATATATAACCCTCAAAATCAATATTCTCTTTGAATTTGAATGTCATGTTTCTTAAGCATAATCTAGACGAAATTAACCTAATATAAAACCAATTTTATATCATTTTTAAATTTAAACCTATAACTTAATTATAAACCTATGGTGTTTCATGGATTTACACATACAGGTTGTTGACAATTGTGATGTAAGTTCTTCTATCAACTCCCTCAGCTCCAAGTTAGAAGCCACCTCTTTCATCTGCATTGCTTACCTCTGACATCTCTGTTGGTATAGGGATGATGGATGGTGTAGCAGCAGGTACAGAACGTGATGTCTCATCTGTAAATGTAGTAGCTGGAGGTATAACATCTAATTCTGTTGTAGCTGCATAATGTGATGCTTCACCTGGAAATTAACTGGCTCCAAATTGTGGTCTGAACCTTGGTCGTATCATATCCTGTTTTCTCTTTGGTGGCATATTTTAACCTGAAATTCATATTTTATTGAATATTTTAGAAATATTACAATTTCAATTCAATATATAACAATATATTGTTGATTCAATAATTAATTTATTAAATATAATATTCTATTACAAACACAAATGAATCACTGTCAGCACTTAATTGTAAATCAAAATCATCATCATCATCATCATCTTCTTTTTCTGAAGAATTAGAATCAAACTTAGACTCTTCTTCAGATCTCTCGTCCCTCCTTATTCTCTCCAAATAAAATTTCAACATATTCATTATTTGAATCGTTTAAAGGTTCATTATCGTCATGTGTAACAAATGCATATATTTTATTAGATTAAAATAAGATGAAATGTGCTAACTTAACTATAGTTCGAAGGCCTCGTATTATCTTCCATATTTTGAAGGTAGGGTTTGTCCGCGCTTCATTAGTTTGGTATACATTATTTTTGTTGGAAAAAAGAAAGGAAAAATGAAGTAGAGGAATAATTAAGGATACTACATGATGTTTGTCACATTAAAATAACACAACAGTTTAGCTACTTAAATAGACTCAAAGTAAACCAACTAAGTTAAAAACAAGCAATTAATTAGAAAGTGACTAAACAACCCATGTACATCACTATCTACTTAACATAAAATAAACATGTTATTTGACTAAGAATTTATGAAACCCATAAAATCCATTAACAACGAACTACTAATTTTAAAGCATTTGCTAACAATTTTTGGACAAGATCTTCAGACTGCGGAGATACATACAATTAGGCAAGTTCTTGTCCTAGTTTAAAGCTACTTTAGCTCATTTGTATTCCATTTAGTTTTTATTACGACCAACTATGCATGCCGTAAGAATAAAGATTGCATTATGGCAACATCATATACATGCGTTATATCTTCATCTATTTCAACTGTTTGGGTTTGGTATCCTTATTATTATCATATTAATTGTTGTACTTGGATGCTCGCTTTTTTCTTTTTTCTACAGCTAGCTAGAAAGTTGAAGCTAATGAGAGGTTTCTAGGCAATTTCTAAAAGTCGACGCAATCAGTGTATATAAGGTTTCTCTCTTTGCGGGATTTTAGAGAAGATTATAATGTATGTATCATTCCTTTTATATTTTTGTAAATAGGTCGTTCTCGTAATTTAAACCTATGACCTTATGGTTACAAAGGAACAATTTACTAGTTGCTCGAAAGTTTGAGAAATATACGCAACTTTTTCTTTACATTTTTGTAAAAAAACTATTTCTATAACTTGAATATGTGACTTTATGATAATAAAGAAACAATTTTACTAATTGCTCCAAGGACCACCCTCAACTTTACCGATACTGGCAGTTTCTAGCTCTAATAAAATCTTCTTTAGAAGATGATTGAAGGAGGTATATTTAATTAGGGTTCAAGAAAGCATGCATTTAATTCACAGGAAAACACTGCTTCCTTCGTACATAGCACGTTGATCCACAGTATTTGTTACCAGGCATTTATTATACGTACATTGAAAAACACGCAATATTAAAGATTTAGAATAATAAAAGATTTTTTTAAAGACACAATAAGACATCATAAATAATATTGAACAGAAGATTTAGACTCATACAAAAGTTTGCTCTGAGTCTAAACAATTTGGCACCAGTTGTCAAGGATGGTAACCAAGTTCCTGAGTAGCAGCGCATTCAGTTATGATTGTATATTTTCACCAGTTAGCTATACTAATGACTGGTGCGTATAGCATAGCTTACTAGTTACTAATCAACAATTTCTTTTTAACTCGATGATAATTTATTTTTTAAATCGATTTAATGATAAAAATCGTAAATGAAAAAATCAGTATCTGATTCAGATATGGTCGACCAAACCCTAAGCAATCAGTAGATATTATTGTTGGACCATTAAGCCTTGACAAGACGTGATGATCAATTCTTTAAATTAATTTGCAGTTGGAGGATGGAATGCATTTATTATGTCCTTATCTAATGCCATGAAGTGTTGCTTACCACAACTAATGGACAGCTTTAGTCAGCATAGTCCCCTCCCCTCAAAAGGTTGGCAGTCAGAGGTATCTTTGCTCTATCAGTCTGTCTGCTTTTTACGTAGTGAATTTGGTTAGGTTAGGGATGTGGATTTTAATTATAGGCTTAGATACATGCATAAGTTTTGTTAAGTCTCCTATAATTCTGATTTAGTCTCACAAGTTATACATTTTTTATAATTAATATAAATTAACTATGATATAATCACTTTCTTATAATATGATTTATATTAATTAAAATTAAATAATTTTATAAAATTACATTAAAATGTAAGAAAAATCTTGTATTTAAAAATCAATAACTTTTTAGAAAAGCAATCAAATATACCAAATACGGACCTTAAGGACAACCTACGACCGGAATATTCTTCATACTCATTAAACATTGATTTAAACCGTTATTTAAGGTAATAACTTCTGGTTCTATATCACAACCGGTCAAGAGTTGATTGGATAACCTGTTAAACGACTAAATTACATGGACTTGGTATGAGACCTGACACGACAGAACCTAACCATTTGAACCATAATTGGACGTTTTACTTATTTGTTTAATTTATTTATAATCTTTTTTAAAATTAATATTTGAAAAATAGTTATAGTTATTATATATATTTTATAACTTTTTTCCAAAATTTGCACTGAAAAATTTGACAAATCTTATCAGTAATACAGGTTTAAAACTACACTAGATATCACTAAAGATTCATAAAAAAATTAACAAAAAGAAAATTAATTTGTTAAAAATAAGAATCTTTTAAAAATTAAGTTATAGAAAGAAAGTTATAAATTGAATACAAAGTCAGTGTCGTCAATCGTTACCATTCCATTGCCACTTAAAGTGTTACTGTTTAGTGACAGCAAACGAACGAGACCATTACTTCTGACAGGTCTTCCTGACCTACAAGAAAATGGACAAGAAGCAGACTTCTTCTGTGACTCTGTCAGCTAAGTTTAACAGTTTCCACTTTCCATCTCTCAATAATAATAGCCACTTGGGCCCTTTCATACCGTAGCCATTTCAGGATCTACAATTCTATTATGCAATTTTATAAAAATTTCATAATTTATAATAAAAAATTTAAAGTTTAAAAATTTTAATCAATATTAAATTATTATAAATTTGACTAAAAATTAAATAAAAATAAAAATTTTAAATATGATTAAAAGATATTATCTTACTCATAAAAATTTTAAATTTTAAATATAAAAATTATTAAATAAAAATTATTTATTTATTTTAATTTATAAATTAAAATTAATCAATTTTTAATAAATAATTATTAAAATAAATCAACTAAAAAATTAAAAATTAAAAGATTTTAAAAAATTTTAATTTAACCATTCGTCATTGTTATTATGATCCCTTGTCCCAGAGCAATCAGTTCCACTTTCACAGGTGCTTTGTGCTTTGAAGTGCTTTTCATTCCTGCAATCCTGCTGTTACTTCGGAAGCCAAGACCAAATCAAACCCTCAAGACACAAAACCCAACTGCTATGGTTACAGTAGACAGTTCAGCCTTCAAGTTCGTTCTGTTGATCAAGGCAAACTAACAAACTTGGAAATTGCATGGTTGATTCAGTCTATTCTTGAGTAAAAATTGCCGTATTTTCAAAATTATAAATGACACGGTCCCGAAGAACAAGATCAAGTTCTCCTCGGACGTATGTACAGAAGATGGTCTGTTCATATAGGCCATGATATAGAGTGTAACTTACCAACAAATTTTGGTAATGGTTCTTCAACATGAGAAGATTCTACATGGCCCAAAACACCAGTTATTCAAATCGGACTACAGTTTGAAAAGGTTCAGAATAATTCAATTACTAAAATTTATTTGTCTGCCCTCTAACATTTCAAGTACCTTCTTTCTGCAATGAAATATACATGAAACAATCCATGGATGGATCAATTGTCTTCGGGTACCCATAAATCGATACCCAATGGCCAGACCACATTGAGACTTCAAACTCTTAAAAGTCTCATAAAGGAAGATGTTGCCAATGCTGACATCTTCTGTGGCCAGGACATGTACACTCAATTTACTGAACTGAGCTTCTCCATGGCAGAAATCAAGATAAGTTGGGACAATGAAGTTCATAGTCTCCACATGTAAAGCTAATTCTCCAAAAGTGTTCAACATTGTCGTATAAATTGATATCCAACAGTGCACCATGCATAAGCAGGTTCATGTTTTCAAACAGTTTTCTCAAGAACAATGCACCAGTTTGATTTGTCAAAAAATCGGTCAACTATAACTGCATCGTCAATGCCAGATGCCAACCTGCAGAAAATTAAACTCAACAAGTAAGCAGACAAACAATCTTTTGACAAAAAAAAAAAGGAAAGATAATACGAGTATTGATCCTACAGAAAGAATTGCATTTGCATAAATATTAGATGAGGGGTAAAACAGACCATTTACAATCTAAAAAGACAATTGAACCACCAAAAAAGAAGGGAGAAAAACCTTCAAAGCAGCTAAATCACACACAAATTTCAACCATTTATTATGTATTACCTCTCTAGTTCACCTTCGCTGAAGACATGATAATATCTATTGTAAACCACAGCACTCTTTTTGTCATCCTTTCTGGCCAGGCCATTTTCTAGAGCACAAGCAGATGCACCACTCACCTCAGCACGATGATAAGGTAAGTGCCAAGGAACAAAATATTCCTGCTGATTTTGTTTGTCTCGCTCATTATCTTTGGATTGAGAGGATAATGGAATAACATTTATCTCCTCAATTCCAGCCTCAGAATCTTTTAATCGGTCTCTTGAGATATTCTCTTCATTCTCAGGTATGCTTTCTAGTGTGATGGATGAAGGGCTTCGAACACGAGGACTACCTGGTCCTATCCACTCCTCTACGTACTTTTTTGTAAGAGGTGTCCATTTAGTAACCAATGATTTATCCTCCTGTTCAGCAGCCCAAACAGTTATGAGTACTAAGCCACCCTTTTTGACAACTCGGACTAATTCTTCAATTGCCTTCTTTCTCCTGTACTCTGTACTTAGGTGATGCAACACTGCTATGGATATTGCAGCATCACCAAACCCAGTTCTGTAAGGAAGATCCACAGCATCTGCAACTAGAACTTCGTGCCCTCTGTCTGCACAAATTTTAATAAGTGGATCACTTATGTCACATCCTATAAAAAAGCAATTGGGATTCAAACCCAAGTACTTTCCATTTCCACATCCTGCATCCAGGACAAAAGATCCTGAAGGCATTGAGTTCAAAAAAGTTGCCACTTTTGGCCACTTGGCAAATCTAGTGGAACTAAAATGGGGTGCAATAGCGTCATAAACACGATGCACATATTTCTTTTCTATTTCTGGGGTGGACTGCACTCTTAAGCTTGAACATGAGTGTTCTTCACTCCCCTCAGATATACAGCTACGGAAACTGGATGAACTTTTAACTTTGATTTCTCTCATATTCTCGAAGATTTCAGGAGTACACTGACTGTTAATGACAAGACTGCGTAAGGTGATTGCCCACAAAGATGACTGAGTAAATCTACTTGTTCTAATAACATTAAAGACCATCACCTTCAAGCGTTCATCCAACTCAGGTTGAACCTGTAAAAATTCCAAGGAGTTAACCAATACTATATGAGAGAAAATCAGGGATCGATTACAATGGGGAAAGAATGGAACAAATCACAAGTCTCTCCATTTTCTTACTGCCAAAGACTCTATTGCAACAAACACCCAATGAAAAATGAGGGAAAGAATTAATACAGTTCAGGTGAATGGGGCATTCTAATGCCCCATAATCAACTTTCAACACATACAAAGAATTGGAAACGGTAGCCCACATCTTTTAACAATATCCCAAGTCATTCTGAAAGATACCAGGACTAAAGGCTAAAAGAAAACGAAAGAAGTTCTGCCTTGGGATGCATTATATCGGAAAAGGCTTACCTCTATTTTCATCATTTTCTCAGGGGTGGAAATCGTTAATAGGGAAAATTCAGTAATTTCAATACCAAAGAAGGAGAACTATTAGGAACCATTCCGACAGTAGAAAAACATGGTCAACAATCAATACCAGGAGATAACTGCAGTGAGATATGAAGAGCTATCAGTATCTATGCAATGATGCCCGGTAATCAACCAAATAAAGATCAAGATATAAGCTTTTCATCAAGCATTCCAACATGGAACCCTAAACCATACCACCCATTGCTAATTAAATTTTGAAATGCTGCACACCTGCCAAGCACCAGAATTATTATCAGCTTGACTGCTGTAATGTTTAGTAACAACTATTACGGACATAACCACCCTAGTAACCAAGTAGATTATGGGACAGAAACCAACAGCCATTAGCATTTCAGTAGCTACACGTCACACATTTTCCTTCACTGAATTTGTTCGTAAGCTTTCATGCCTCAAAAGCCGTAACTACACGGATTCCAGAATGATTTAAATAACTTAAAACGAAACATATTTCAGTAACCAAAATGATTTCAGGTCAGTGTGAACGAGATTAGAGGCCCTAAAACAAAGACATTTCCGGAAACCGGTATCCATATTCAATTATTTTCGCACCCACATCTGACCCAAACGCCCAAAAGCTAGCCTACAAATTTTTATGAATCCAAAAGAAACTTCTGAGAATTAAACAACTGTGCTAAAATTTAGGCAACCCAAATACCATGATTGATTCGAACAACCAATACTAGCAGTTTCCGAGTTAGAAGCACTTACGTGATTGAACCAGATAAAGATTCTCAGAGAATCACTGAAAAAGCTACAGTTAGGGTTTTGGGAGGCTGTGTTTGTTTAGAGAAAATGTTAACTAGGGACCAGGTTTATGACAATTGACAAGCATTTTAAGCCTTTGTTTGGATGGATAAAAAACAAGGGAAAAGAAGGGAAAGGAAGGGAAGGGAAATGCATTTCTCTTCCTTTCTATTGTTTGGATAAAATTAAGCAAAGAGAAAGTGAGGGAATAGAGAGGAATTGGAGGGAAATTTAGACCAAATATATTTCCCACCAAATTGGTGGGAAAGGAGGGGAAATTAAGGACATGATAAGCCTAATAGAAATAAATTACTATTATATCCTTAACTAAAAAGACAGCCAATTCCCACATATATCACAACCTCCTGCTTTTTTCTTAACGCAGCTCCCACGTTTTTCTTCGTTCTGCACAGCTTCCCCTGCCTTTCTCTGCTGTTCTTCTGCACAACTCAGCCTCTCTCTCGTCATTTTCGATCAACACCGCTCCAAGTTTTCTCTTTCTCTCAATTCTGGTATTTCCTCTTTTCTTCTGATTTGTAGAAAGTTGATCTGACATGCTTTTGGTAGTTAATCATTTTCGATTAAATAATAGTTAATCTGACATGCTTTGTAATGTTGATCTCACATGCATGTGTCATTTTCTAGTAATAGTTGTAGAAAATGATAGTTATTTTCGTTTTTCGTTTGACATGCTTTGTAATGTTGATCTGACATGCTTTGTAATAGTTAAATAATAGTTAATCTGACATGCTTTGTAATGTTGATCTGACATGCATGTGCTTTGTAATGTTGATCTGACCCATTCCTTTCGTTTTTTTCCGCAACTATCATCTGTGTGATATATACTAGTAATAGTTGTAAGAGATGTATTATGGACTTTAAACTTTGCGTAAATCACCTTCCAATTCCATTGCAATATAGCGAATAACCAGCTGATTTTAGACTTTAAACTTTGCGTAAATCACCTTCCAATTCCATTGTCTACATAGAGTTTTGTTTATGGTTTTAAAAGGATAAAGATGCTGTTCTAATATGGGTCACCCATGAATGTACAAAAGGGTCACACCAGTAAAAAAAAAAGGCCTTATCACCTTACAAGATTCAAAACCTGAATTGGAGAAGAATGATCACAAGCAATTAAATTATTTTTTACCTCTTTTTTATTTGCAATGAATTGTGTAGTTGTATAATAATTTGATAATCAGATTTTATAGTTGTTTAATAATTTTATATACACCATTAACATGTTGTTGTATTGGTTTTTCATATTATTTAGACATTATATACATATAATGATATTTTGTACATTGTTTTGCATGTTGTAATGTTGAGTAGAAAATGAATAATTTAGAGAAGAGATTCACTGAAGAAGATGATTCTGAAGATGAGTGGGATAGGACAAGGCGAGTTGCTGTCGTTCAATTAATCTGTCATATAGTCCATCTTCTTAGCCTTTG
>JAOSBP010000002.1:5832394-5845204 GCA_027563825.1 Erythroxylum mucronatum | reverse complement strand
GCGCACCTAGAAACTAACAAATCCAATTAAAAATCCAGAACTGAAATTATCCAATGTTCATTAATAATCATGAAAAAAATTAAGAAAATCTCACCATAATAACATGTCACATGGATCCCTTAACCAAGACAAGAAAATTAACTACTCATAATTAAATTGAAATCAAAGAAAATAATAGAATAAACAAACTCCATAACTGGTCTTTATTGAAACTAATAAAAATCCCTAATTAAAATCTACAAAAATTGAAAGATAAAAAAAACAGAAAATTAAATTAACCAAAGTCTCTAAGCCTATGAATAAACTAATTGAAAATTGTAAAAGAAATAAACTATGAAAATAATTAAGACAATTGCAGCAGCCAAAGAGAAAACAAGATGATTTGCGGCAGTGATGATGAGAGCATGCGACGATGCAGTGATGAATAATGAAGAATAAGGAGAAAGCATGATGCGGCAGCCAAGGAGAATGGAGAGTGCGTCGATCTGTTGGAGAAACAAGAAAATCAAGAAGCAAAGGATGATGGTGCGTGGATGCTGGAAAGAACTTAAAGAAATAAATCAATTGCGGCAAAACAAAAGCAAGGAAAAGAAGGATGTGCGTCAGCTGGAAAAAAGGAAGAGAATATGCGTTGAAATCAGAGGAAGATCCACGTGTGGCAGCCAGGGATGATGAGACGATAATCTATTGACTAATAGAAAGAAGAAATAAACTTGCGGCAGCTTCTAGGAGAAAACGATAACCTAAACTAAACCTATTCTGAAACCTCAAGCTAATCTACGGCAGCCTCCTCTTTGTTTAATCCAAGCCCATATATATACGGCAATCCCAGCTTCCTTCTTGAATTGAACATCTTCATTATCTTGAATTGTTCTTGATCTAGATTGAGTAGTCTTTCAATTTTGGTAGAAGACGTCTTGTTTAGAGTCCAACAGATCTTGGATGGTTGTGTTCTAATTAGAGACAAATTCTGAAATTTTTGCAGATTTGGGACTTCTTCCATATTTTTCCTCTTTTCGATCCTTTTCTGTCTTTTTGCTGTTGACAACCACCTGTGAGCATTTAACAAATAATTCCATTAATTTATGAACACCAATTTTGCAAATCAATAAATATTAAGTCCAACAAATATGCATTATAATTGACTTATCAATCTGATAAACTAAAAAAAATGGATCTTCTTTGCAAATCTTCAATTAACATAGAAGCAAAGTAAAATTCACGAGTACCAATCTCTAAACCAGGCAAAGTATATAGTTTTCTCAAAGCATTTGTAACATCATGATGTGATACACCAACACTAGTACTTTGTGATGCACCAATAATCATCGTGTTCAACATTTTCATAATGGAAGTATTCATGTCCATTATTACACTCTGTCTCTTTTGAATGAATTGTATCATAGTGTCAAGTCTCTCATACATTGTTGCAGATCTTCCTACCCTTTTAGTGGAATCATTTATTACATTCTTGTTACTTTATGAACTATCACTCTCCAAAATCCTTTTGCATCTTCTTTTGTCACTTCCTCCATCATGTGTATGTAGGGAGGTAGCTTCTCTCCATACCTCTTTTCAATCACTAGTCACATGGTAATTGTTTAGACCACTAGTCTCATCCATATTCTCATGATTATCATAACTTGATAATTGATGACGAGCATTATAACTATGAGGTGGAGAAGGAACATACAAGTCCTTACTTTCTCGTTGTCCTTGTAGAAGGTCAGCCACAACACAAAATGTAAATCTTCCCTAGGTCTAAGCATCTTAAAAGTTGATCTAACTTACATTCAAGCTCAAGTCCTAACCCTTCCTTTTAAAATGTTTTAATATTTATGTTCTCCTATAAAAATATATAAATAACTTAAATATAAAATTTTTAACTAATTATTGGGCAATAAAGTCAAGGAAGATAACTTAAAATAGGGGAAAAAGCTATCCTTAATCTTTAAAGTCCACCACTCCTCACTGGTTTCGATTGTTCCTTTGTCATAGTCTCATCCAAATCCCGTTTCTTTCCCTTTTAACAGTTTCCAAAGACCCCATCTAGCTCTAATCCAATCAGACTTATTTTTAAGTTTATTTTTATCCCATGGTAAGTTAGTAATTTTGTGAAATTCTTCCTCCACCTTCTTCTATGGTAACCTTTGACAAATAACTCCACCATATTTTCCTGTTCTCCTTTGAATATATTGATTACAAAAGTCACAAAAAATAAGAAGTGTTTCTTTTAGCCAACAAACCTTGCTTATATTATTCCCCTCTTGACTTTTTCCTTTGTTTCCTTTTTGGGATGGTGTCATCTAATCATACAAGATGAGAGAAGATTATATACTAATTAATCAATTTGCAATTGGTTTCACTAGTTAGTTGGTTTTACTAACTTGAATGTATGAAAGTTTTAAATACCCATCATGTCCTTTATAATAGTTTCCAATTAACCAACCTGCCTTTACTGACCCTTCTGGTAGAAAGCAACAAGGAATATGAGATAGGAGCTAGTATCTTGTCGTCTATTGTGAAATATATGTTTATAATAAGATTACTTCTTTTATCATTATACTATTACTTCTTTAATAGAATTTTTATAAAATATTTTGAACCGCTTAAGATAGTAATGAGAAGTAACACCAAATTCTACACCGAAAATTAAATATTTATTATTTTAATCACTAGTTGAACACCCAATCCAAATGTCAATCCATGGTTACTATGCATAGTGCATAATGTATAGTACACAATGGTTATGATTACAGTGCACAACACATTATAAAAATATTAAAACTCAATAAATAAGCTCTTTTTCCTTTTTTACCTTTTATTTTTTCTTTCGATCTCCTGTAGCCACTATCAGAATCACAATCCTCCAACTTACATCAATTTTGTCCCTCTTCATTCATTATATTTCCACAACATACCAAATAAGATAAGTTGCGCTACCTAATGAAAAATGATAACAAGCAAAGAAGGAGAACAACAGGCGACAAAGAAGGGGAATAACTAAAGATGGTGATTAACAGGTGACGGAGAAAGGGATGTATTGTAATCATTTTAATTCCTTTAAACACAATAAAAATATGCGGGTGAGAAGGGGAAGGGAAAGGATAAACTTACTAGAGAAGATGTCACTGGTCGGAATCTGACGACACACCGTTGTAACATTCTTCACTCTGTATATCATTGAAATTTAGGGAGAGTTTTGAGTATCAGTGTGTTATAACGTTCTACCCTCTACATAACATTATGTTAAACTTCTCCATTTTAAAGGTGAAAAAGAGATGATGGAGCAGTTGTGAGTAATAAATAGAGTTAAATGCAATAAGCTTTTGAAAGTAACAAACAATAAATACAAAGAGTATATTTGAGCTCTAACTATAGTCTGCAGGAACAAATCGATAAACAGAGAAATGAATGCAACTTTTTACAAGTAATAGATTATGCTAAACAAGCGGTGTTCACAGTTTACCAATATTAATGACACTTGTAATATACTTGGCTTGAGACTTAGTCAAGATTGCAACAAATATAGAAAACCCATGCTTGTAATTGTAAAGAAACAATTCCTTGGCAGCTTCATTGCTCCTTCATCATATCTACACTAAAAAGTGTCTTGGACACATTAAATGTTAGAATTCTTCCAAATTTTTCTACACTGGATTGTTGAGGTTCTCATTCTTGACAAATAACTTGCATAACCTACAAACTGTGAACTGGATACTCTAGAGTAATGGAGAGTAAGCTTGGAGCTTTTCTAAGCTTGTTAAGCACATGAGTTGAGAAGAAGGGCTGCTATTTAACCTTTTGGATGAATTTATACCTCCCGAGTTCTTTGATGAATTATGAATTTAGTTTCAATTATGCTATAGAAATATAGTAACACGTGCATGTTACTGTAGCAAAATTTAGTTTTAATTATGCTACAATAACATGATTAAATTATGCTACAATAACATGCACATTTTACTGTAGCATAATTCAAACTAAATTCAGAAGTTGGCCTAGGCTTCAAATTCTCATTGAATATTGCAAAAATGTAAGCCTTAACCACATATTTTAGCTTAAGAGGAGTGCCTTTTTTTATTGAAAGCCCCTTGCAGAGGTTATAATTGTATGTTCTCACATTTTCAGATGTTGTTGTAGCTTTATTATCATCTCCACCAAAATGTCTCTGTAACTATAACTTCCATCCTTTTGTATCCAGCATCTTCTAATGCAACATAGCCTGCATCAATCTAGGCATCAAACATGTTATCATATTGCTAATCAATTTTTTCATCATAAATCCCCTGAGTTTTCTGGAATAGAGCATAGTTGATATCAATATTCTCAAGATCGCTCAAGAAGTCAGGAGAGGATAAGCATTTAAACAGAAGGAGAACCAATTTGATTAAAGTTTGCACCAATAGTCATTATGAATTTAGTTTGAATCATAATTCAAACTAAATTCTATTACAGTAACATGCACATGTTACTACAACATAATTCAAACTAAATTCATGCTTGGCTTCGTAGAACAAATTTAAAGGGCACAGGTAATAGCATGACTTCGTTAGTTGCAAAAAATTGCAAGTAATAATAATAACCCAAGGGTATAATTGACTTTTTTTATATTACATTTTCAGCTGAAGAGAAAAGCGTTCATACATGGAAGCTTTTTCAAAACCAGCTGATTGGGTTCAATCCGCCAATCCCATTCACTGCTTACCAAACATATCTATCAGCTGTTTAACTAAAACCTTTCAATCTGCCAAAAGATAGTTGATAAGCTATTTATCAAATGGAGCCTAACTCTTCATGTGCCTTCTTTCTCCTATTTTCTGTATACTTAGGTGATGCAACACTGCTATGGATATTGTGCGTTACTTAACCCAGTTCTGCAAGGAACATTCACAGTATCTGCAACAAGAATTTCATGCCCCATGTCTGCACAAATTTTAATAAGAGGGATATTTTTGTCACATCCTATTAAAAAGTAATTTGAATTTATGTTGCATATTAATTATATGAAAAAAATAATTTAGATTATGATGATTACATCCGAACCATATTAAAAATTAATTAAAGAAGCATATCTATAATTTTTATATTATACTCTAATCAATATCAGTATCATTCTCACAAGTACTATAATTATTAATAATAACTCTCTTTTTATTGTCTAATCTAACAAAATAAATAATTATCTTATAAATAAAAATTAATTAAATCGAAATTATTAATATGAAGTAACAACCAAAGCAATAAACAAAAATAAAAGCTATTAATTGATGAATAAGATCTGGACGTAAAATTTCTCCAAAACTTTTTTATGCTTAAGTTTATTTTAATCTGATTATTAATCCTAAATTTTTAGAACAATACAAATTTCAAAGTTGTAACAATATTGTTTCTCAAGATATACAATTCTTACCCTTACATTGATTGATCAAAATATCTTTCTAACTAAAACCTTAAGAATGTATTAACAAGCAACTTTTATTATTCATGTTACAATCTATTCATACACATGATTTCTCAATTCTTATATATGAAAATTTGAAATTAAATCAAAATGCAAGCAAATTTTCATTCAAATACAGGAAGTGATCATGATTAATTCACAAGGAAACTTAGTCTTAAATTAAACGAAACAATCAATTCAAGTATATAGTTCTAATATTTATCTCATCTAAATATATCTTATTTAGTTCATACTAAGATTTAAGAAAAATGACCAACAACATTCAAGAAAGAATTTAAAATAAAAGAACTCATTCTCATAAATTTTGAAATCTTAAAGTTGTTCAATTAAATTTTGATAAAAAACCTTTTTTCCACTCCAAAATTGCTCCTTTCTATATTAAAATGCTCTAGTTCGTCTCTTTTTTTCTCTTTCTTTTTGTCAAGATGCTCTAGTTTAGTTTCCTATCATATTCATTTCACTTAATAGTCCCCTTAATCTTTTTATATCATAAAACCTTAGAATTCTAGTAACAGCGCAACTAAATCGAGTCAAACAGGGATATCCGTATTACTCCCCTAGTTGGAAATTCTCGAATTATGTAAAAATAACTACCAAAATAGATCTTTAATACAAATTCATGTTGGAAATGTATTACTTAACATCCAATACATATTAGACATGGATCTATGATGGGACCCTTATTTCAAATTCTTTCTTTAAAATCATACCAAAACCTTGCCAACTTGACTCCAATTTACTTGAATTCATTTCTTCTTTATTAGAAGCTAAAACAAGGCCTGAAAAAAAAATGCTAAATTGAGTATCAAATCTTATAAACACTATCAAAATATAAGCAAAATGCTCTCAAAATCATATTATGCCTACTTTAATTTACACTGATCGGATTCTCCCACATTTAAATATTTGCTTGCACTCAAACAAATCAAATTTATCACTCTTAACTTAAATAAAGGACAACTATATAAAAGAATTTAATAGATTAAACGAATAAATCACTCTTCATTATTCATTCACTTGGAAAGTTTATCAACTTGTTAGGAATTTAACTACTTGCATCAAGTAATAAATTAATTTAATTTAACTCTATAATCCTTCAAATTTTAATTCAATCTATAAAATTCAACCTAATGCATAGAATTAACATATGTGCAAAAGATGCTTCAACTTTCAAACTTTTTTATAACCTTTATCGATTGAAAAGTAAAATACTAATTTTAAATTAACCTAAGAAGTTTGTTTGAAAAGTCATTGAATTTTTGTGGAGTTATTGTATGCAACCCAAATTAAATCCTAAATTTCTCCAATAAAACAAATATAGTATAGGAAAGTAGAGTCAATCCTAAGAGGAATTCTAATTTATCACTCAATATAAAAAAGTATTTAACAAAATGGGAGTTGTGATAGTATCAATTTTATGATAAAGAAAGTAAATTGAATTTTTTAAAAGAAGAGTTATCAATAAAATGAATGTTAGTTGAAGGTCTGTTAGTTGAAGGTTTCTTTCACCTTTGGAACTGCGATTGATCACAAAAATAATTATTTCATTATTCATATATTTGATGTGATATTAAGTGTCTATCTTTTCTTAGTATTAGCTAATCAAAAATACGTAATTTAATTAACCCTTATTATTTAATAATTTTAAAAAACGATCTAAATTTTAATTAAACAATAGTTTTAAGAAAAGAAAAATTATAGAAGAAAGACAATACATCTGTGGTTGCATTTGATCTAGTTAAACACTTCTCCTAAAAGGAACAATCTCTGACACAGTAAATTAAAACTTTTAATTTCTACAAATGATTAAAAGAATTGAACTTTTATGTATTCAAATTTTAATCTAGCAAATGTTCATTTCAATCAATAAAATAATCATGTACATTGAAAATAAATGAAAAAATAATTATAAAATAAAAGCACAAAAAACCAATCCAACATATGAATAAACGAAACACTTCAATAATAAGACCTAATTGTTTCCCAATCTTCAAAGTTCTAAAAGGCTTCCTCCTCCTCTATCTAAGATAAAGCAGATTAATCAACAATGGCCATAACTACTACTAACTTTTTAATGAAGAAAAGCTACCATAATGTCTACTAAAGAGAGGAAAAGAAGACTTTGCAGAAAGCTAGAAAATGTAGAT
The DNA here is from genome assembly GCA_027563825.1 of Erythroxylum mucronatum. NCBI lineage: Eukaryota > Viridiplantae > Streptophyta > Magnoliopsida > Malpighiales > Erythroxylaceae > Erythroxylum > Erythroxylum mucronatum. The sequence goes on along the minus strand of JAOSBP010000002.1, from coordinate 5,837,593 downwards.
GAATTTTGGATCATTTTCCTCCTTCCCTTTGGTGTTGTTTATAATTACTTTAATCCCATATAAAGATCTTTTTGTTGTGATTCTTTAAATCCCATAAATTATAACTTTACTTGTTTCCAATCATATTTAGCTAAGATAAGATTTAAATAGCTCTTGACATGTTTTTTTTGTTTTAGATTTGAAGTTTGAAAGTTGCAATTTTCATTGAACATGTCTGTGCCTAAGATCATGTCAAACTGTTTCACTAAATTTTTAATTTGATCCAATAATCTAATTCAAATTTGCAAATTAAATTATATTGTTATCCCAAATCTTTTTATTCTCCCTTGATTTTTGTTAGTATTGCCCTTTATTTCAAACTTTCAAATTTGAATTAAGGGTAACTCTTTTTCCAATCAAATAGTAAACAAAAATACTAAGTTTGAACACATTAAGAGAAGATTGTAGAGGATTTAAATGCCAAAAATTGGGGGAAAATCATTACACATCGCCTTTTAATGTGAAAGTAAACACCTTCTCATAAATATAATTGATTACACAATTAGGTCACCATTTGAAATTAGCATCACTCTTTCACTTTAACATTTTTACTTAGTTTGAAGCCATCAAAGTAAATTTATTTTTATGCTTCCTTATTAAAACATTTTTTTAGTGAACTACTAAAAATGGTTTAAAATAATTCCCTAATAACTATCCATTTTCAAAATTAATGAAACAAAATTAGAAATAACTTAATTATCGATGCTCATCATTATTTACTAAAGTAATTAAATCACGATGATAACTAAACTTGTAATAAATTGTCTCAATCAATGTTCTTTCAAAGTTATATTTTATAATTGTTCCCTTTAAATGAATTATAAAAAATTCGATAAGCATAACAAATAAGATTTATAAGAGAAGAGAGATATGTTTCTCAAAATTTTCAACTAAACGTACATTGTACATGAATTAATCCCTAGACAACTTTTAAGGTCTAAGGAAAAAACTTTATGATAGTTTCACAAGAAATTTATGAGTGCAAAAATTATGAGAAAGGATGGTTCCACAAGAAATTTATGAGTGCGAAAATTATGAGAAAGGCTTTATCTAATCTTGCTAAGGATAAATAAGTCACAGTAATAAAAAAATGATGAATTTTAACATCGTCGATCCAAATATGAGGATTGGTTAATCTTCCTTAAAGACATAAAGCCATTGAGGAAAAATGAGTCCTCAAATATTAAGTGAAAGATTGATAGCATCTTTGAAAGATATAAAGCATGTCTAATAACAAAAGGGCAAACACAACATAAGAGATTGATTATGAGAAGAAATTCTTAGTTGTTGTGAGGTTTATACTAATTTGATTAATTCTAGCTTTAGTAGTCAGAACAAATCTTGATAAACATAAATAGATGTAAAAAAATGTGTGCTTATATGAATAATCGAATGAAAGAATCTATATAGAACAATCATTAGATTCTGTTAAAAAAGGTTAAGAGCAATACATGTTTAAATTGTCAAAGTCAATTTATAGTTTAAATTAGTCTTGAAGTTAGTGGTACATTAAGTTTCAAAGTATAATCATATTATATAATTTTAGTATGGTTGACTAAGACCACTAAACGTATATTAAAAGATTCGTTAATAAATATTTGATTCTATCGTTACATATGGATGACTTTTTGATAGCTAAAGAAAATAATTAGTTTGTCAAGCAAATAAAATAAATTGGCTATCAACCACATTTAAAATGAAGAACATGAATAAGGTTACAAATATTTTTGTGTCTAAGATTTCGAAATATTGCTTAAGAAGAGCATTATCATTGTTAGAAGCTCTACATATATCAAGGGAATACTTGAATAGTTCTCTATGTAGTATTGTAAATTGTTTTGTTATGAACGTTGCTAAAGTTGAGTACTTAAGCAATAGATAGTATCCATGGATGCCACAAGAAGATAAAGAGATAAAAATGAATCCTTATCACTATAAGAAAATTTGGTTTTGGCGATGGAAATTACCAACAGAAAGATTTGTAGAAGAAATAGCCATAGGTAAACTGTCTTGATAGAATTACAATTTTTGTCAGGAAATATAACGATAGAATTGGAGTATTTCGTCGGTAAAGTTTCCTATGGAATTACAAATTCTGTCGCTAAGTTTCTCGACGAAACATGTAATCCCGTTGGTAAAGTTCCTGATGGAAATTAAATATTTGTTGGGAAATTTTACCTATGGAATTATAATTTCCATAGGTAATTTTAACGACTAAACAACAATATCTGTTGATAAATTTACTATCGGTATGTTTCGTTCCATTGGTAATGTACCTACGAAATATATCATTCTGTCAGTAATTTACCTATGAAATATAACACTCTGTCAGTAATTTACTTACATAATATTGTAATTCCATCGGGAAATTTACCTATAGAGCTAACATTTCTCACTTCCTACCCAAATTTTCTGTTGATAATCTATTGATTTTTTCTACATTTAATTTCTTTAAATAATATAAACTTAATTTATAATATAATGTAAAAATTATGTTGATTAGTCATATAATATAAAAATTATAATCTACAACAATAAATATCTTGAAAATAACTATGAATTCATAATTCATAAAAAAACTTAAGAGTAGCAAAACATTAAATACATTCACTTAAGTACCGAAAACATCATAAATCTAAGCTATGTAGCTGGTGAAGGTGGATGATATGACTGCTGCAATGAAGCGCTGCGCCTCCCCTTTAACTCATCCATCTCATTATGGAGCTGGGCTATGTATTCTATCGATTATCGCAACTAAGTTGCCGGCATCCTATACTGGATATGGAGAATTGCGAATAACATGTGTTTGCAAATAGACCTAAGCCAAAAATCCTTCCACGACGGTCCCTACCACCACTACATGAAGATATGCCTGACCCTCATCAATAGTTTCAGAATTATGAGACTATCGTTCAATATTTTCTTGTATTTGATCCTATCATTATAATTGTTTATGTTAATAAGTGATAATTGTTAACTAATATTATTTATCAAATTAATATTAAAGTATAAATTTTACTTACATTGAATTATCTATGGGTGTTGACGAAGGTCACACCATCATGCTTCTTAGTGTGGAAGTGCAAAAAGAGCTGGCATAATGTAGGCTTCCTGTCCATAAACTTTTCCAACATCAAAATAAAGTGTTATAATTAAGTCAATTATAATTTACAAAAAAATTGGAAAAGTTTTGTAACATCCCGTTACCTATGATGAGATTGTAATAGTGAATATGAGAAATTATTGAGAAATTAGAAAGTACAATTCATGCATAATTAATTATGACAAGCACATTTTTGCACATTAATATGATTGTACATGCATTCATGATATTTTTGGGGTATAATTGAGTTATTGATGCGATTAAAATGCGTTTTGACAATTTTGGTAATATTTCGGGTATTTCGGAATTTTTGGTGAATTTTTGAAAAATTGGTGTAATTTTTGGACTAAATAAAAATATTGATTTATTGGCCAATTATAGTGTGACACGTGGACTAAGTAAATGTATGACAAATAGCCTATGTATATGTGTGATACGTGGAATGCTAGTTGTGACAATGGCTTGAAAAATTGAGGACACATGTAAGGCATTCAAGTATACCGAGTATGGTGTTTGGAGTTAGGTTGATGCATGGTGAGTGACCTTCTCGGTGAAGAAACCCTTAGCATCTGGATATGTTTTTGATATGTTCTCCTTGCTAGAATCCATAACCGAAACAAGTAAGTAGTTTTTGTTGATGTTAGTTTTTGGTGTAGAAATATACCGACATGCATGAGTTCATGAAGTTGATTTTAGAATTTAGATTTGTCCAAAACTGTGTTAAATGAACTCGAGATTGGAAGATATGTTGTTCGTGTATGAAGTGTTAACAGAGTTGAGTTGAATGAGGAAATGAGAGCTTATCCGATTATGCTACGTTTTTGGCGTTAGAGAGTAATCTTGAATTTTGATCTTATGTAAATGATTTAAACTGAATTCAGAGTTAAATGAAGAGATTGTTTTGAGTATAGAAGTGCATGATGGTAGAGTGAGAGAATGAAATCTGGGTTTAAAAATTTGGAAAGTGGGGAAGACGAGTTTCTGTGATCATACGTCGCGGCCTTCAGTTTTGTTCTCACCACAACTCATTCCTTTTTGTACGTCGCGACATGTGAGGCACCCTTGAGCTCGTCACGGCAACCGTTGCAAAAAAATCTCAAGAAAAACTGACTTCTGGACTGTACGTCGCGACTTCACTTTTTGTTCTCGTCGCGGCGAGGGTTCCCCCTTGACAACTCAAACATACTTTAGTATTTTGACCATAACTTTCTTTATAGTTATCAAAATTGGGTGATTTTTGATTTGACATAAACTAGAGACATAGGGCTACAACTTCTATGAAGAAATGGAGTTTTAATTTTGTTTTTAATATTTTCAAGTTTTGGTTGGAATTTGAGGTAAGAATTCTGCTAGAACTTATAAACCGTCTAAAATATTTTGAGTATATCTCTTCGTATACTAAACCAAATCAAATGATTTTGATGTCATTAGAAAGTTAAGAAATAAGAGAACAACTTTATAGAAGGAAGTTTTGTCCAATTTTGTCATTTACCTTATCATTTTTAGCATGGAAAGTTGACCCATTTGTGTATAAGAGGAAAAGTCTGAAGTGGTCAATGAAGTTATGAAATTGTTTGACATTATTTTTTTCAATCCAATTCTAAATATACATGGTATTAATGAGGGCTTTGATATCTGAATGAATTTTGATAAAGATCGCAATAGAATACCTCGTAATCGTCATTGAACATGCATTGTGCATACATTCTATACATTGATGTGCATAAAAGAACACTTGTACATTTATGCAAAAATGTGATAATTGTGAATGTGTTTTATATATTTTAGAGGAGCACATCGGATGCCAGTCAGACATTGCCGAATCATCCAGGCAATAGCTTATTGGAGCGTATTGTGAGTCAACCTAGATGATTTTCTAGGATTGATTGATTTGATTTGTTTAAACTTCCCATATTATTAAACTGTTTGCGATTTGTCTATGAATTCTGGACTTTAATTGTTCTAGGAGATCAATAATCAGGAATGTATTGGAAGTGCTTTGATTGTGGCTTTGAGTGCTATGAAATTCTGAATGTTATGTGAATTCTCAACGAAAG
>JAOSBP010000002.1:5813762-5827676 GCA_027563825.1 Erythroxylum mucronatum | reverse complement strand
GAGGAGGTTGTTTGTCACTGAGAATAGAGAAGGCTAGGGTTCTAGTGTCGTTCCTGTATCATGGCGAAATAGGACCTTATATATGGGATACATGCTAGGTTTAGGTCTCTATACGTAGATCTTTACGTTTGCATGAGAGGCTAATACCTGCAAATGGGCTATGGACGTGTGGATCTGAGCCTGGGCTTTGGCCTGGCACAGCCGACCCAACCAGTATTAAACTTCTAAATATACTCTAATAACTCTTATGGTACATAGTATCTTCAATAATCGCATCTCTTGGTGATTATGAATCGTTGTATTTCACCAGGCAGTTAAATGGTTTGTGGAGGTTTTTTAATTTAGAAAGGTATGTAGATAGTGTAGCAACTAAGATAAGTGCAATATTGTATAGATAGATGATACACAACAGTTAGTTTCTTAATATTTATAACCATAAATATTGCCACAGAAAAATGAATGAGCTTATTGCATAGAAAGTTATGATGCATCTTGTATGAGTTTTATATCTTATTTAAGTATCTTTTATTTATAGTTCTCAATTTTATGTTTATTATGTTCATATACATGAAGTATCCAAAAAGAGCAATGGAAAGTATATTATTCCACGTACATCTCTGTATTAGTTTTAGGGAAACTATGGCTACCATTCAAAGTCGTGGAAATTCTACGTTTGACTTAGTGCACCAATTATTGCCAACGGAAATATGAAAAGCATCCCATATTGTCAATGATAGCATCAGTTTAATTAAGTCTTAAGCAGAAAACTAGTACTTATATTCACCGGCGTCTACAGCCACCTGATTTCCACGAACAAACAACGAGTTCCACCATCTAGGAAGTTTCAGTTATCATCCACGTGGTTAATCCTCCCACTCTTCATAATCTTCCAGGGGACGCAGTGGTCCTTTCATTGCCATGCTATCCTTAAAAGTCAATTGCTGGTTGCTTCAAGCTTTATGATTTGCTGAAATAGTCTTCACATCTGAGTCGCACCAGGGCTAAATTAAAACAACAATTTGTAAGGAGTTGGCTAACAGTTTCTTGAAACATAATAAATTGATTCGGTATGAGACTCCAAAAGACCCAGCGTTCAGAAAAAGGGGAAGAGGTTGTTATGTTCGTGAGGTCTTTGAAAAATGTATTTGAGATAAGGAATATTCGTGGTTTTTTTAATGTATTTATTGTTTCACTTGAAGCGTATATATTACCACATATATTTCGTATTTTAGGAAAAAGATGGCTGAATATTTATAGCTGCTGGAAGAAGCAATTTACGTATACTTATATTACTGCAACGTCGTATTCGTGCCCTTGCGTATCTAGTGCAGCTTCTGCGTATTTTCAGTGTTCATAATCTTCCAAGGAAACCTCATGGCCCTTTCATCGCGTCCCAGCTTATACATCCTGGTGTGTGTATATATATAGAGCCACTAGTGTATCACCTGAAGCATATTACCTCATATCTTTCACACTTTACCTAAATATCATTGAGAATATATAGCTATTCCTAGAAGCAATTTGCATTACTGCAACGTGATGTCGTACTCGTGCACTTGCGTGTCTAATGCAGTTCTACCATCACTACTGCAGAGAACAAAACGGAAGAGAGCAGGTAAGTTCATCTGAACTTTTTAAATATGTCAGTCTCATCATTATATGGAGATCTCACGGACATGCACTGCAAATGTATGATCACAGGTCAGTGCAAGCTTATCTCACGCAATGCGAACATGGAGAACCTTGGAAATGAGTATTTGTTTCCTGAGGTAATTGTATATCCATTCTTCCATTGAACAGCAGTTGATGAGAGCTATTATTTTGCACTTGGCGATTGAAGTGTGCTTCCTTCACGTTGATTTCTATTATTCAGGCTCTGCTGTTTTCAAATTAAAAATTTCATTTGCTTCTCGTCGACTTACATATAACGCTTCTTGATATAGATATTCAAATGGGAGGCAGAACACATTCAAAAGAATCCCAAAGCACAGTTGATAAGACTTGGTGTAGGTGACACCACTCATCCTATACCCGAGATCATAACATCGGCTATGGCTGAGGTTACTACCTGCTGATCTCCATTATATCATTAAACACTAAAACATGCATCTGATATTAGTGCTAATTAATTAGTCTTTTATAAGCTTACGAAAGAAGACTTTGGATCTTTATAATTTCCTCAGTTTTAGTTTTGATTTTTTCTAATTTTCATAACTTAGCAATTTATTTTTTACTTTTTCCGCAATCAAATAAAATAAATATGATTTAATTATTTAATATTAATTATTGATAAAAATTATGATTGATATAATACAATTATTCAATTTAATTTGAATTTTTATAACTAGTCTAAAATTTAAAATTAGATAAAATTATTTCTAAAGTTGATAATTATTTAATAAATTTATTCTTAATCTAAAATACTTGAATCTTATATATTTTAAAATATTTATTTGTGAAATAATTATTAAGTATAAAATATTTAATTATAAATATTAACTTTTGTTTCAATAATTTTAATACAAATTAAAATAAATATTAGTTTATAAATAAAAATTTACAAACTTTTTACTTATTTATATTTATTTCAATAAATATATAATATTTCATTCATATTATGATAAATATTATAAATTAAATTAAATTAAAATTATTCTCTTAAAATTTAAATTATGTTTTAACTTTTAAATATTATAATTAATAAAAATGTATTTATATTAACAATAATAACAAGCCGTTAATAATTAAACACATTTTTATTTTATTTGAAAAAGAATAGAAAGTAGAATTAAGAGATAGAAATAAAAATTCCCCTTAACCTGTAATGCCTGTTTAAATAACTCCGAACAAAAATATAACAGCCAAGAATGAAAGAAAAGCCTTGTTTAGTTTAGAAATATCACTCTCTGCCAACTCGATGAAGTTAGGGTAGGAACTTGATGTAATAAAACCTTGGTAAATTAAAAATCACTCATATCTGAAGAAGTTTATCCTTTCTAGCATGGTACAAAAAAAAGAGTTCAGATCTTCTGTCCAATATTATGGTGTCTTATTGTATCCAATAAATCTCAGCCATTTATTTATGTGGGGCCCACGTGAAGCCCACAAAATAAATGGTTGAGATTCTATGAGACAGAATAAGACAGAGTAAAACTGAACAGAAGATCTGGTTTCAAAAAAAAATGGGTGTGATGCTATTTGTCGGACTTTGTTGAGTTTGGTGTAGGATCTTGTACGAGGGCTCTCTACAAAAGGATGAGCTTAATTGAATTATAAAATAGCTATATTGTTTTTTTTTTCCAGTTAAATTCCAAATACTCTGGCTACACATATAATTTCATTTCTCTCAAAGAGAAAATTTAACTTATAAATTATTTTCTAATTTATAACAGTCAATTCTATGCTATAGTAACTAATAATAATATTTAATATTAGTTCAATTTCAAAATGAGTAATTAAATACATACTGCTTGAAGAGGTTCTTTGTAATTCTATACCAAGATCAAATTTTGCATCCTGATGTTTATCTGTTACACAATTATTTTGCAGCAATGTTATGCTTTGTCGACTACTCAAGGTTATAAAGGGTACGGAGCTGAGCAAGGAAACATGGTATGCATCTTGACACTCTTTTGGTCTTTGATTTCAGTGTATTACTTACATAAACAAGAGGAGCGCCAAGGTAAAAAATCAAACCATAAGAATTTTAATTAACAGGAACTGAGAATTGCCATAGCAGAGAAATTTTACAGAGATGTGGGTATAAAAGGAGAAGAAATCTTCGTATCAGATGGGGCACAGTGTGATATTTCTCGCTTTCAGGTAAAGTTATAAAGAATTAATTGCACTATTTTGTAAGTTTTGGTAATTATTATTGTCAAATAAAAAAGTATTTTTAATTTTATATGTAATATTATTAAGTACTAAAATCTAGGTAAATGTTACCTTCTTCAAGTTATAATGTTCAATGAAATTTTTAACATAAATTGGACCCGAAAGCTCTAACCCTGAGGACCTATCTATAAATGGCAGATCCTGATGGGGTCTAATGTGACAGTGGCAGTGCAGGACCCCACCTTTCCGGTAATGTTACGATTTAGCCATTAACGAATCCAATCTTGTTTCTAATTCATTAGTAATAAATATTTTTGAGATGCACTTGGATAATTATCATATTCTAATTGTGACAGGCTTACATAGATTCCAGTGTCATTGTTGGGCAATCTGGCAAGATTGTAAAGGAAACTGGGAAGTATGAGAACATTGTGTACATGAACTGTGGTCCAGAGAACAAGTTTTTTCCTGACTTATCTAAAACTCCAAGAACAGATATCATCTTCTTTTGCTCTCCCAATAATCCTACGGGTCATGCGGCTTCCCGACAACAATTGAAGCAACTGGTAGATTTTGCCAGGGAAAATAGGTCCATTATAGTTTTCGATGCTGCATATGCTGCCTACATAACAGATGATAGCCCCAAAACAATCTTTGAAATTCCTGGAGCCAAAGAGGTCTTTCCACTGATCGTTATTATTTAAGTTCGGATAATTAAATTTTGTTCGTGAAAACAATTTGGAGTTTTGAATTTGGTATCTGTAGGTTGCCATTGAAATAGGTTCATTTTCCAAATTTGCTGGATTCACTGGAATTCGTTTAGGCTGGACGGTGGTCCCTGAAGAGCTGTTGTACTCCAGCGGATTTCCTCTGATAAAAGATTTTAATCGCATTGTATGTACCTGTTTCAACGGGGCTTCGAGTATTTCTCAGGCTGGAGGTTTGGCTTGTCTTTCTGAGCAAGGTTTTCAGGTAACAGCCGATATTATAATAGGATCAACAAAAGCTTGATTAATTAATAGATCCTTTCAATACATTTTACTAGGCTTTGAACAAGGTGGTCGACTACTACAAGAAGAATACCATATTACTGGTCGATGCACTTGAATCACTTGAATTACAAGTTTATGGTGGCAAGAATGCGCCCTACATATGGGTACACTTTCCAGGGTCGAGTTCTTGTGATGTATTCAATCAAATTCTTGAGAGAGCTCATATAGTAACTGTACCAGGAAGAGGATTTGGTCCTGGTGGTGAAGGTTACATCAGGATAAGTGGGTTTGGGCGCAGAGAGGGTATATTAGAAGCATCAATGAGGCTGAAGAAATATCTCAAATGATGATAAGTTCTCCGAGATATCGATAGTTGATTGGAAATGTGCATCTCATTGTGTGCATGCCAGTAAGATTACGACAAGAGGAAAAGGGGGTTGTTTTCAGTTTGCGTGGTCACCAAGCCAATTATATAGTATGACCTTCCCCGAAACGATACTACACCACTTGCCACCAAATTCCCCTGTTTCTTTCCTGTCTAGGCGACTCTTGTTTGGATAGTTTGGAATAATCAACCTCCTCCTCACTTTAGTTCCAAGAAAAGAGCACGTTCTACTTAGACATAAAGATTAAAAAAAAATGCTTTTCCTTTCGTATTAATAAGATTCTGATGCTCATTAAATGATTATAAGAAAACAACCTTTCATTTCGATCTTGTTAATTAATGTAACTTATCATTTTTTTCCTGTGATTGGTGGAGTATTGTTAAGTAGGTTATGGTATTCCTAAAATTCTATTATAGGTTTTTAAAATATAAATTATATATGAAAATAATAAAATATATTATTTAATACATATTTCAAAGATTATATCTGCAGGTTTATTAATATTAAAAATATAAAATTATATTATAAGTTTTATAAAATTATGGAAAGATATTCCATAAAATGTTGCCATCCAAGTAGGCAAGGGTAGATTTCTTTCCACTAGTCACTGCATGGCTATAAAATGGACCATATTCAAGCCCTCGTAAGCCATAGCAGTGCAAACTTACCAAGTACCCAAACCTATAGTACTTGCGACAAGTTCGATAAACAAATTTGAAGCCATGTCTACTCCTGGATATAGCTTCGCTGAAGTGCAGGTGTTGAAGAAGCAACAAAAGGAGAAACTGAAGAAAATGGAAGAAGAAAAGGCCAAGATAGAGGGAGTTGAAGTGAAGCAGCAAACTGATGGTTGTGCCTCACAGATGGTTCATAAAGTTCATCCTGAGAGAGCAGCTATTTCGAAGGATGATGATGCAAAAAAAGCAGGAAAAGCTAGCGTAAAGGATTAAGGAAATATATATGAACCGAAGGTATAGAATATCCTTCTATAAATAAATTGGAGTGCTTAGCTTGATGTCACTTCCATTTCACTCTAGTGTTGATGATGTATTAGTATATATAGATTAGCCTGGAAATGTGCGACAGGCTTCCTGTTTCTTCATCTTCTCCTTCTTAACTTCAGTGCAATTACAAGTACGTGCAACAGCAAGATTCCATCCAAGATGCTCGCACTCTACTATTATTCCCTTTTATTTGAGTTACAGATCGTCTTCCATTCCGAGCTACAAGGCTTGCATACATGTAGTTGGAAAAATCATTAATATATATAAATACTTATCGACCTCCCTCAATTAGAGATTAAAAGAAAAATCCACCTAATCCAAAATTAACCGATAAATCCGTTTTGATTAGGATAAAATTTGATAATTTTTAAAATCTAACTAAATTAACCGATGAATCCATTTTAATTGAGATCAAATTTGATTATTTTTAATTCAATTTATTATAAAAATGAGTTTAGTTTAACCAAAAATTAATAAATTAAATTATAGTTAGTTATATTCGATTTAACTCAAAATTAATAAGTTAAAATTTATTTTCAATTCAATTTCTTCATACTTCTAATACACATTTATGAAAAGGTTCTTCCACTTATGAGCTATTACTAGTGTAGTGGTTGACTTCTACTATTTAAAAACATAATCAGTATTGAAAAAATAAAAAAAGCAATAATGTATGTTCTAAAAGTTTGAAATCAATATTAGGTTGTATGAAAATAAAATTCAAAAGAAGCTGAAATAACTATCAGTTTTTTTTTTTAAAAAAATTGAATTTAAATTTAATTTTTTAATATTCGATTAATTATAAAAATTCAGACGCAAAATCTGCGTATAAAATATGTTTGATAGGCTTTGTACTCGACTTGGACCCAAATATTTTTGAACTTAGCCTTGAGTCATATGATGTTAGGCCGTTGCTACCCCTGTAACAAGCCCATGACAAAAGGGTTATTAGAAACTAAAGAAACGCAAATCGCTTTACGACAGACAAGTCTACATGTAAGAATTCTTGTGTCAAAACATAATTTATAACTAATAAATGCGATTAGATTGAGTTGTAATTAAAAACGTGCTACAATGTTTCTGCCCTTTATTTAATTCAATGGTTGAAGTATTCCAGCCTTCTTGGACCCTTTACACCATTTCCTATATTCTTGACCTTTTCCTCTTCTCTATTCTTGACCGTCCAAGCCATAACTAATATCTGAAGTTGCACATACTTTCCCTTGTCAGTTCAATAGCATAGGTTCCTATTAAATTCGCTTCCACGACATCAAGTCACATCCCTCAGTCTTGGCCTTCAAGAAACTTTGAAAGTGGTCCCCAATCGCATGTCTAGGCAACTTCGCTTCCTACCACTACAGTCACCTTCCACGCACCTCCACCTCCTTGCTTACGTAACCTGGGCCGCCAACGTTGAACCGACATTCTTTCCCCACATTTGCTTTCGTAATCCACCCTCAAAATTACTAAAGAAATAACACACCACCACATTAGTTTTTGGAATAGAGGCGGCGATCAAGAATTGAGCAGAAATAGTTTGGCCCACCCAATACACTGTGGTGCTTGATCACCAAGCAAACGCCGCCCAATCAATGCCAGCATGTACATGCGGACTTTCCACACAACACAAAGCCTATATAAATGACGCAACTCCTAGTGCTTTTCCTCATCAACTCTTATTTTGCAGTACTTGTTCTCGACTAACTACGCATTCCAATCTTATAGTGTCTCTCTTGGTTCTGATCCACTAAGTTTTTTGGTTATGGCAAGCGGGTTTGCAGGGGCTAGTCTCGCGGAAGCATATGTGATGCGAAAGATACACAAAGAGAGGATGCAGAAGAGTATGACGATGGGGACCGAGCGAAAAGAGAGTACTGGTCAGGGTGGCAATGGAGAGCAAGGGAAGAAATCTGGTGGGTGTTTCTTCTGGACATCGACGAAGAGTCGTCCGGCTAAAGTTTCCTCGGTGGATTGTGATTCGCAGCTAAAAGAAAATTGGAGTTCTAAAAGTTAGCTCGCCACGGAGAAGAAGAAAGAAGAAAATTGCTAACAGTGCACTGTTAGCTGTTTTATGTGACTTACTTTTAGATTTATTTTAATGAGTGAAGTCTGAATTCTGAATTTATTAATTTTGTTTATGTAATTTGTCGTTCCGTTGTAAATAAAAAATAAAAGAAAAAAAATCGAACTCCGTCTTTTTTTTTGTTTATGCAATAATTTGTTGTAAATTTAATATTTCTCACGTAAATTCCAAATAAATTTAATAATTTATAAGACTCTTATTCTTTACACTTTGTTACTCAAACTATAACCTTAATTATAAAAAAAATAATCTTATCGATTGCTATAGGAACCGGGTTCATAAATTGCTATTAATTGAATATCCTAATTGAACATTTTAGAAATGAATCAAAACATGAAAATAAGAGAGACAACTTTTTGACAGATATTCAAGCTTTAGTTTCTGAAACCACATCAAGTTCCAGGAATATGTAGCTTCTGGAATGTCGAATATCCATCCAAGGAATAGTTTGAGACCCAAAAAAAAAAGCTAACTTAGAGAAATTGCAGCGCTTCCTCTATGTCAGCCTGCAAGAGCTTCTGGAGAACAATTGTCCTTCAATCATCAAAGCGAGCGATCTAACCATGTGTTTGTTCCTCACTTTTTGCTTTGTCTTATATCCTAAAAAGATCTTAAAATTTTAATTCGCAAGCTTCATTAAAAGAAGAAGAAGAAGAAGCGAGCTCCTGAAAAACATGGAGGAAGTTTTTGATGAATATGACGTTCTCTTTTAGAGTTGCCATATTGGTTGCGGCGCTATACTTTGATGGCCTCATATCCATGCCATCTGCTAACCTTAATTTAAGCTCAACTAAATTGCCACTTCTTGTTGTGCATTGTTCATGTATGCTAACCTTATCTGAAAATATGTTTTTAGTAAATTTTGAACTTTAGGTTGAATTTGGTAGGTATTATTTGAGTAGAATTGTACCATTTAGAGTTTACATAATCACGTGTTGTTACAAACTTAGTTTAATGTAGCTATTATTATCATTATTTAATAGTGGGATTAGTTGTTAAGGAGGTAAGCGTACCCAATTAATTGAACCTCTTTAAAAATCTTTTTTATGTGTGTGCTTGTTTGTTTATATATGTATATGGTTACAGTTATTTGTGTTCCTAACGTGCTATAATATATAGTATTGGGTGGGCTCTTAGCTAGTGTATATCTACTTCAAAAAAAAAATCTAGTGTATATCATCTCATGGGAATAGAGTGTGATATAGATGTAACCAAAAGAAGTATATATAAAAGTAAATGTTCCAACGAAGAATGCTAGAACTACCAGAGATTTTTTGAATCATAATTGATGTCTGCTCAATTAAAAGGAAATTATGTAGAGTTTTACAAAATTATTATGAAGCCAATGCACCACTATTGCTTAACATGTCCACTTCCAGTAGCATATGAGAGTATAATTGAAGATCCCAATCCAATCATTTATCTAAAACTAGAATGAGGCCTATCCTATTCATCAACCATGAGAAGTAGTTCCACCAAAATTCTATTCTTGCTTCATACTATTACTTAATAAAAGGTATTAGAGCATGTTTGTGGCAATAATAACTTTAGTTGTAAAGTTTGAAGTGGAAAAGTACAATAAAATTGAGAATTTTGGATTATGGCAACTAAGGGTGAAGGATTTATTAGTGTATCAAGGCATGCTAAAAGTAGCGATGGTAAAAGGGTTAGGGCCCGGTTGAAGTCAAGGGGCCAGGCTCAGGTTGCTTGGAACCAAAAATGAAGTCATTTGTTTTTAAAAAAAATAAAAAAAATATAGGCCCGACAGCCCAAGCTTGCCTCAGGCATCCTTTGGGCCAAGCAACCCCAAGCCTGGGCTCGAAATGATAGGTAAGGTCAGGCTTGGGCCTGGGAGTACTATGGGAGAATAAATTGGAAAACGTAGATGAGCTCAACTAGAAAGAATTATAGGCATGAATAGTTAGAATCGTACAATTTTATCTGACAAACAAAGTCATGTACCATATCATGGAGATTGCATCTCCTATAGAGATATGGAAGAAGTTGAAGAGGATAAATATAAATTTATCTCATAATTAAGTTGTTATTTGGAGAGAGACAATATAAGTTGAAGATAAGGGGGGTATATCCAAAACAACATATCAATACGTTTAATTAAAAAGTCCACAACCTGTTAAGAATTAAGGTAACTATTGTGGACAAAGAAAAAACGATAATTCTACTATATCTATCTTATGATCATCTAGTGACCATACTCACATTGTGTAAGGGAACACTTGATGTACAAGACATAACTATTGCATATTTGGCTTATAACTAACAGTGATAAAATACTAGTTAAGCTCTCAACTTTTAAGGGAAACCAAGATCAAAAGAGCAAACAAAACAATGATGGCTCATCCAAGAGGAATTCTAAATCTAAATTCAAGGTTATAAATCCATTATAGGTTATAAGTGCAATCAAACTGGATATATCAGGAGAGACTATTCAAATAAGAAGTAGAATATATACTAATATTGTGTAGAATATGAATTAGATTGCAGCAACATGCTTTACATTTTATCCAGCTAATTCAAGACTTATGGACTTTGGATATAGGATGCTCATACCATATGACACCGAATAAAGATTGGTCTAATTCATACATGTTAGGTAACTTTGAAATTATCCACTGGCAGATGATTAAGTTTGTGAAATCATGAAAGTATGTCAGATAAGGATTAAGATGTTTAATGGTGTTGTTAGGACATTGTGTGATGTTTGATATGTATCAAATTTAAGGAAGAACTTGATATCTTTGAGCACCTTGCATGCGAATAATTATAGATATAAAATCGATAAAGATAGCATTAAGGTGGTAAAGAGTGTGACAAATATGATGAAAGGGACAAGATTGATAGAAAACACCTATAGACTAGTAGGGAGCACGACTGTAGGTGGAGAGGTTAGTAATGACAATACTACATTATGAAACATATTGTTAGGTCATTTTAATGATTAAGAATGATAAAACTTTATAAGAGGAGCACACTAAAGGGTGTCAAACATTGTATGTTAAATTTCTAAGGGTTTATGCGCTTGGTAAATAGTTTAACATGACATTCAAGATAGATAAGTTCAAAACTAAACGAATTATAAACTATACGCATACTGATATGTAGAGTCTTACTTGATAGTTATCATTAGGTGAACCATATTATTTTGTGACATTCATTAACGATAATAAGAGAGCGTAGGTACACTTTATAAAGTAGAAATCCAGTCTTTGCAAATTTCAAAGAATGGAAGGCTGAGATGAAGAATCAAATATATAGAAAAATCAAGTACTTGAAATTAAACAATGGTACTGAGTTCATGAACTTACAATTCTAGAAATTATGTAAGGAGTATAAGATTAAGAGATATTACATAATATAAAAAAACCACAGGAAACCGATGTCTAGGAGGGGATGAATAGATCTATAACTAAAAATTCAATTGTTTAAGGTTGAATACAAGGTTATCTAAATTTTTTTGGGCCAAAGCAATAAGCATTATGTGTTGCCTCATTTATAGCTCACCACAAGCATCACTAGATGAGATTGTGATAGAGAAAGTATAGGCATTGAATATGGTAGATATTTGAAATTTGAAAAATATTTGGGTGTCTCACATATATTCATGTTTCCAAAGATGAGAGAGCCAAGGTTGATCTAAATTTGAGGAAGTATATCTTCATTGAATACCTTAAAGATATGAAGGAATATAAGTTCTGGAACCCAACATAAAAGAAAATAGTGATTAGTAGGAATGTAGTATTTTATGAACATCAAATATTGAAGAAAACATATAGAGATGATGTGATAGGGTTGACAAAGACCAGTATTAAGGTGGTACACGTAAAGGTAGATCGACGTAGAATATAAGTGAAAGAGGTTGACAATTCTAGCTTAGTATATAGAAGAGGAATGTTAGAGGAAGAACAACATTATAGTATAACCAAATATATAGCAAGATGTACTATTAGGCCATTAAATATATAATTTTAAGAAGGCTCGATATCCATTACACTCATAATAAGTAATAATCTAACCACTTTTTTAGAAGACTATGAATAATTAGGAGAATGATAAATGAGCGAGAGTTACAGTGGAGGAGGTATGGTCTTTATATATGAACCAATATGAGAGTTTGTATACTTTTTCAAAAGGAAGAGACTTATAGGGTGTGAGTGGGTATACAAATAGAAGCAAATAGTAACAGAAAAAGGAAGAATAAGAGTTCAAGACTTGATTGGTAACAAAAAGATGTGCATGATAGAAAGAGATTGGTTATGATGAAATTTTCTATCTAGTGATTCATTGTACTTCCATCAAGATTTTGATGGCGTTAATAGCCACTTTGGCTATACAAAGTAGTGGATATAAATACAAATTTGTTTAATAATGACTTAAGGAGAAAATTTACACAATATACCCAAAGAGTTTAGTCAACTAGAAAGGAGCATTTGATTTGTAAATTTTAAAAATTTCTTTATATGTGAAGTAGTTTCCAAGGCAATGATACAAAACATTTAACTCCTTTATGATTCAAATTGAGTATAGGAGATGTGAGTATGTTTCTTGTGTTTAGGTTAGGAGCAACGACGGATCATCTATTTTTATGCTATTATATGTGGACCATATATTGATTGCTGCACAAAATATGCACGATGTGGACGAATTAAATACCTTATTAAAAAAGCAATTTGAGATGAAGAATTTAGGTGCTATCAAGAAAATAGTAGGGATGGAGATTCAAAGTGATAAGAGCTCTAAAAAATTGTGGTTAACTAATATTATTGAGAAGGTGTTGGACATATTTGGATAAGCAAAGCTAAACCCGTAAGCACTCTATTGATAAATCACTGCATACTTTTCCTAAATCAATGTCCAAAAATAGATGCATATTTTAATGATATGTCTAAGGTACTATATGCTAGCATTGTTGGATGTTTATTGCATGCAATAATTTCTACTAAGCTAAATTTGGCTCATAATGTTGACCATATTAATAAATACATGTCCAAACCTAAAACATAACATTGATAAATAACTAAGTAGATATTTAGGTACCTAGATATACAACAAGCAATGATATTGTATTTTACAGTCAATAGGGTAATCCTTTGATTGTGTGAAATATTATTCAGATTATGTAGAAGATTTAGATAACATCAGGTCTACTATAGTGTATGTATTTACTCTTCAGGAGGACTTATTTGTTAAAAATCAATGTTATAGTATATAATTGTATTATGTGCAACTAAAGTAGAGTATATGGTAGTGACATATACTACTAAAGGGCCATTATGACTTAGAGGACTAGTAAAAAAAGTGATCATTGATTAAGGTGGAGTTTAAACATTCTATAATAGTCAAACTACAATTTATTTGACAAAAAATCAAATGTATCAAGCAATCACTAAGAAAATAGATGTGAAATTTTACAAGATCAATAAGTTAATTGCATTTAGATAGGTCTTGTTGGAAAAGGTTCACAATTCAAAGAACGTAGGTGACATGTTGACATTGTCAATTATCTCAGAGAAGTTAATTTGTTGGAACCCCACCCTGGTGAGACACGTGTCCGACGTCCTACGTGACACCTGAACGCGTATCCCACGAGGGAGGGA
>JAOSBP010000002.1:5755215-5769026 GCA_027563825.1 Erythroxylum mucronatum | reverse complement strand
AGTTTTATCCCACTGGGTTTTCTTGGCAAGGTTTTAACGAGGCACACATAGTCATCCAAGGGGAAGTGTTGTAATACATGCATGTATGGTGTGGATGACTAGGTACATGATATACTATTTATGTACTTCATTAATTATGTAGACTTATCCCCTCCCCTCAATCTCTTCATGTACTTACTTTATTACTTAGGCTTTTCCCATTCTCTCATTGCATAACGTACATGTACAAGAGTCCTATATAAGGACATGGAATTTCACTTTGTAATGACACACGTTGATAAAGAATAGAAGTCGATTCTTACTTGTCTTTTCATTCTCTTATTTGTTTCTATTTGGATATTTTATTCACAATAATTACAATCCTAAAGATAGGTCGACATAAATTCTGTAGATTACAGTTAAACCTAATAATAGAATTAACAAATCTATGAAGCAATCCTAAGGGTTTTAACTAGAAAGATTTCTATCAATCAACTAATGGATTTATTATTAGTAGTATCGAGAGAGTTATTAACATGAAATAGGAATTATCACAGTTCAATAACCAATGAAATAATTGCATGATAAAAGATTAATTTTTTATGATTTTTAGGAGGATTCATTACCCGGACTTTAATCTTTGATATTAATTTTTCAAAGTAATTTCCTTTCTCTCCTGCGTTCATTATTGCTCCAATTTTAGTTTATTTGTTTAAGTTTGATTTTTAATTGAAAACCAAACATCCAATTTGTAGGCTAGATAATAGGAGAAGGGTAATTACTAATACTTACTATCTTCGTGAGATAGACCCATACATGCCTTTGCTAGTTATAGCTTTACCGTGCACTTGCGGATAATTTAAATATTGATATAACATAAACTATTAATCAAGAAGCATTGGTTCTTATAACCTTTTGTTAGTGCAAATTAACTCATATTGGCATTTAGATCAACGTCTTCATTTAGAATCATCTCTTATTGTCTCTTTAGCTAAATTATAAATTAGTCTTATTTATGTTCAAAATAATGCTACTGTCAAAAAGCAACTATAGACATACATTTGCACTAAGCCTTAGCTAGTTTTAGGAGATTTTAACTACATCAGGTATAACCATGAATCAAATGGCCACTAAAAACGCCAAACTCTTTTTTGTGAAGACTTGTGTAGTGCATAAATCTCTCTGAGTTATTGAGTTCATGTTATGAAGGCATCATTTCACTTAAATTAATAAGCAAAAAGATGATTGATTTGTTAAGAAAGAAACTTAATAGAGCTCTTATTAACTCTAAATAGCTCTTAAACCTTCCTCATGCTTAACAAAAATTTCAATCACCCATTGTGTTAAGATTATTCATCTTTAGATGTCTCAGTAAACATGACAATTATCAAAAGATGTAACTTTTCAATTTTAATAACTATTTATTAAAAGTACTCAAATATACTCAAGGGTCTAAAATTCTAAGTTAAGTGAGGCATATAAATACATGAAAACCATCAAGGAAGAATTGAAAAAACTCAACAGAAGCATAATAAGTAACTGAGAATCTAGTATTAAAGAGGTTATAAAGGTGTTTAACTTAACTCAAGAAAAACTTAAATACGATAAAGAAAATGAAAATATAATGTAACAAAAGAAAGAGGGTTTATGAAGCATGTTACTAATCTGAAAGCTCATAAATCATTAGTGAGATAGAAGTCCTAAATCCTTTGTCTAGGAGATGGTGGCCTTAATACCAAGTACTTTCTAATGCTTTTCTCATCTAAAGAAACTCTAATAAAATTTGTTTCATTAAGGATTATGTTGGAACAACTCTTACTGATCAAGAAGCCATCAAATAACATGCCTTCGGATACTTTAAAAGCTTTTTATGTAATTCATCTACCAGTTTAAACACCTTATTAGAGCTTGACTACTTCAGTGCCCCTTGTCTTTTTTAGGAACTGAAAAGTGAATCCCACAATCACTTGTTCTTTAAGTATCAATATTCCTCTTTGATTTGGAACTTCTTACTAGCTCTTTATAATTTGACATGTAACAAAAACAAATGGCCTAATGCAATAGAGTTGGATAAAAACATTATAATGAATAGTAAAAGGGACTATATTATTTAAAATGGTCCTAGGTTACTCCATTAAATTCAAGGATTTTTAAAACTAGAAGATGGCTGCTTATAGTACTTTTAATTGGGTCAAAGAAACCTTATTAGCTAAAGAGGTTGATGTGACACTCAGTTTCGTTATGTTGTCTAAGTGGATCTTCTGACTTGCTTTTAATTTCTCTCTCTATTGTTCTGAGTATAGTTTAAGTGTGTTCTTGCCTTGAGTAATAGTAATTTAGTTTTCTTTTGTTTTATTTTTATTGCTATTTATGTAATATGGATGTTCCCTAACATTAACTTTTTGTTTTAAAGCCCTTAGTTGATGTCAAGAAATAATATATAATAATATAGAATAAAGAAAGAAATAAATATAAACACAAGCAAATTTTTTTAACTAGTTTTAACTAATTATGGTGTGCCTATAATTTCATGATCAATAATGGCTTGTTTCATTATTGAATTTATAATAATGATTACATATTTCTTATATATAAACTAGGTATACATAAGTATACTAATATATAAACTTTTGTTGGTATAATCTAATGCAACTTTCCCCTTAATAATCTTACCATAATTTATATATGACTATAATAATTCCTTAAATCATTTCAAAGTTTAAATTTCACCAAAAATGTGTTTCCAAATAAAACATTTCGTCATGAACTTAGTTTGAATCACTACTAGATAACTCATTATTTCTATCGGCATATGGACACAAGCTTTGATATATACGTCTTACATTGTGTCGTTCTTTTAAAATACCTTTACCAAACTAACACATCTATATTTGAACTAGTTTCTTTGCCTCTGCACTTTATAAAAAAAACACGTCTCGATACATAGTTGTGTTCACTAAAAACTTCTAAGAAGTGTTTGTTTTCTTCTAAAAAAACACTCCAAGATTGTACACCTATATGTGTGAAATAAACAATAGTTACTTTGTAATATTGTTATAAGTTAATGTTGTGGTTAAGTTAATATGTCATGCTTATAAATAGTTTTGAAATATTTAGGTGTATTTTTACCTTCTAATGTCTTTATTTTTATCATTATATGTATTTAAGGTACTCCAACTCAAAAATTAACAACAAAAGTTTTTACGATTCTATCTTCTGAATTTTGAGTACAATTTAAAGGTAAAGTTTCTAATTTTTTAATGTATTTTTAGCTTGTAATTTGTCATTAACGTGGAAATTATATTAGCTTATTTCCTAAGTATATTAATTTCTTGTATTTTTAGAAATTAGTGTGTCTCCATCATTAAAATTTACTCTTTGTTTTTTAATTTTTAATATTAGATATTAAATTTTGTTATTTATTTTTTCCTCTATCACAGACATAATACCATTTATATATCTTCGTGATATATTGTGAAGCTATTGGAGTTTAATTGTGCATGCATACTTCTCCCAGTTCCATACAGGTGCTTTTGTTCTTTTTCTAATCCAACTGTGTTATAATTGGTTTATATTATGTTCCCTAAAAAGTATTTGTCTAGAAGTGAAAAAAGAAAACAAGTAGCACAGTTGATAGATAATTGGATGGTGATGGGCGGTGGTTTCTTGAATTTCGATGGAGTTGAATAAGAATTCTCCTCCACACTAATGCTTTGATACCAAATAATGCACACACACGGAATCAAAGGATTGAAAAGTTCAGATTCAAGGAAAACAAGAATAGCGTAGATTCGAATTAACTAAACTTAAATCGGATACATAGAGTTTCAAATTTACCTACTAGACCTCACAAAGAACTTTCTCGAGCAACCTAGATAACGAGTAAAGAACAAACCAAGAAAGTTGTTTAAGATCAAAATCACGCCACAATCTGATTCAAAAGATAAGTGATGTTTAATTCCTAAGTTGAAAAGAACAAGAGAGGTTTTTCTCTCAATATGGTTGGCGGCATACAAGAAACTAATCTGATCAAAAGTTGTCTTTCTTAAAGCGTGTATTTGTACCTAGGTCAAATGATAAAAGACTTAGGCTAAATAAAACATGAAAGCTCAAAATAAATATAACTTAAAACAAGTCCAAAATAGAATAATAAAAACACACCAAGGCTTGGTCCAAAGCGCTCCCAAGTCTAATCATAAGCGCCCACTCGTCTTGGGCTTAAGTGATGATGCGTAGCCCAATATAATGATCTTCAAGTCCCAAGTGAGTTCAATCTAAGGATTTGAGATACATGAATCAATTTGGGGCTATAATTCAAATAGCTCTCCTCCAATAGGCTTTGTGCACTCCATCCTCTCCACAAATTAGCCCACATGCACATAGAGAGCCTCCTTGATTCTTTCGGTCCTAGCTCTAGACATAGGTCCAAATGGAGACAAGCTCACCCCCATCATGCACTCCATCTCCATGATGATCCTTGCTCCTGCTCACATTGCTAAGTGAAAAGGGCTTTTTTCGTTTCAATATTAATGCCTTAAGCTGGAGTTCATTTAATGTAGCCTTATTTAGATTGTATCTTTCTTTCATAAAGGACCACCAAATCTTTCCATGGAGGAATAACTATTCAAAAGACCCATCGTACAATTATCCTTCTTGACTTATCATAAAGTCTTAAATGAGACAAGACGATTCCAATTTTATGAGAGAGAAAGTGCGCTAGTTGCCCTAATCTTGATTATTTTTACAACTTCAACATATCAATATCCTTCTATAGCAGGCTTTGGTCTACGAATACTATCTTTTTTTACAGCCACATGGGTGATGGCTAAATAAAGTTATTCAATAGTCACCCTTATCTACTTTTAGTCAAAAAGATTTCGGCTTGCTTTTTCTAATAAACAAAGGCAAAGGAAAGCAGTTTCTAAATTGAACAATTTGAGATTTCCTCCATAGCATGATGTTTCTCTTCTTTCATGATCAGTTAGTCAATTAGTCGTGAATTCCATTTCGTCCAGTGCTTGTTGAAGTACCTGTATGGCTGCCAATTGACAAAATAAAGATTAGAGCTCCTAAATAATTTTGCTTCAATTTATTAAGATTTGTTGAGAATTTGAGTTTCTTACAGTTGTAAAAATTGTTCTATTCATCAAGATCTTTTATTTGGTATGAAAATTAAAAATTCTAAGATTGAAAAATTTTTCAATCACTAAAGGAATATTCTAATGACTGGAGTAATATTCCCATCGTTAGAGATACAATTCTGGCAACCTTCCGATGACCTTATTTCAAAAAATTTTGAACAAAAATCATATAAATTGTACAAATCTATTTTACCTTAAGAACTATAACAAAATTCTTAACGATTTATTACTGAAAATTTTGGAAAGTTTAAGTGAGAATAGGATCAAGGGATGAATTGCATAATTAGACAATCCTAGCAAACCTAATAAGTCATAGGTTGTTAATTGAGCCTAGTGACTTGTAAATGATATTGATTATGATATTTCCCTTCATGTTTTATAGGTATATCAAGAGTGAGATCAATATTCTTTCTAGAATTATATTAGATTTTGACTGCAGCTGCCCCTTTTTTGGGGGAATCCAATACCTTGCCAACTCTCAATCCTGATCTCTTTTTATTTGTTTTAGATATTCAATATTTAGAAAATTTTAATTATACTAAAGCAGTAAGGTTTAAACTGACAAGTCCATCAAATAGGTATGTCTATATCTATCTATCGATACTAAAGTCATACCCTCTATCGAGTATGGTTCTAGATTGATATGATTGATGACTTGTTAAGCTAGGATAGAGGCCACTATCCTTATGCATGTGGATATCATGTGATATATATATAGATATATATAAGTACCTATAAGTATATAGCTAGATATATATTTTTAATTTGATAGTCATTATTGTGATGCCTGTGCAAGCAATACTGCAATATCTAAATATATGGATACAGGTTTAGGTACTTATCATATACTAAATGCATTTATGATGGTCCTCGTATGACTAAATGCTTTTTTGAAAAAAAATTGCATGATTGATATTTGGGTTGTGTGTGGATGTGTTTGATTGTGATTATGGAGGAGGAAAATTTTGTAGAACATGCCAACCAATGGGTATACATCGTGACTAGGTATGTACTGGCTTAATTATAAGAGATGATTGTGATATAATATTGATATATGATATGAACCAAACCTGGTTGATTCTTAACTCTCGATTGAATCTTTGTTTGATAAGTATATTATCGTGACTTCGGAGGTATTGAGTAAGGGCTAATGTGTTGGTGATGCTTGGCTCCCCATAATTCCTTTAGACTAAAGGAAACCCTTACCATTATATAAGTATAGGTGTATGATTGGGCCATTGGTGATGCTTAGCTCCCTGCAGGTAAAGCATTATCGTGAAAATGGAATGAAAAGAAAGTTGATAATAAAGATATTACATGAAATAATAAACATTCTTTTAATTAATTTGAATGGTTGAAAGTTATTGAGAAAGTCACGGGAGCAAAAGATTGAATGTTCAAGTAGATTTAAAGAGTTTGGATTCTTTGACGGTTGCTAGTTCTATGCAGGGCTTGTGCATCGTTCAATTCAAGAACAGGAGCCGTAGTTTGAAGAATGAGTTCTCTAATCATGTGTGTGAAATATGATCACAGCAGGTGTTGTTACTGATGAACGTGTTTGTAATTGTGTAAATGGGAGGCAATTGGCAGAGATTCCTTGGTCCGTGTGGAAAGGGCACTGTCAGGTCCGATTGAAGCAGTTATAGCTACTTGACAGTAATGTTTCACTTGTTCTATGTTCTTCTACTGTTGAGATAGCCACTTGACACTACGAGATATATGTTCCAATTAATACCATGAAGATTAATTTCTTCCTATTGATCAAAACCAAAATAATTGCTACACCAAGCTGAAAAAAATATCAATCATTAACTTATGACATCAATGTCATGCAAAAGATAAGAGCGGAGATAGACATGTTTAATGTTTTTCTCTTTTTATCCAACGGCAAAAGAAGAAAACCTCATTGTCATGGTAGAATATACTATATGTTCATGGGGTCGATGAGTTGCAGAAAGTTACAAATAAATAAAGCTTTTAAAATATTCATGTTTCCACTTTGGTGCCATTTGTCTTAGCAGTCAAACTCATCTATTGCCTTATGTTCATTCTTTTCCCATTTTCTACGGTGTCACCGCCCAATCATGCACATGCCCAATTAATCCTCGACAAGTCTCTGGCTACTAGTTGACAATAGATGCCCCACGTAAACAAAATGCTTGTCACTCTCCATTTACAGGTTTAGTCTCCACATGGACATTTGCAGACCATTGGATTCTACCTGTGACCCCGTGGCAGCTACATCACCTGGAACGTGGCACCTGATCGTGCCATATATGAAATATTTATAGATGAAGAAAAGGAAAAGTTTTTGCTCTTTTTCGCCAGAGTTAGCTCAATGAGCTTTCCCCGTGTTGAATTTATATTACCTTTCGTGTACCCAAAGCATTAAACTCCAGATTCTATGGACAAAAATCTACTCGGATATAAATTGATTACAGAGAAATGTGAGTATCTTCTTATCTTGTGTATATTCTTATAAACCATAGAAAGAGCATAATATGAGGAATTTCTATTTTCTATGTGTTTAGAACACACAAAAATAAAGCTGAT
Organism: Erythroxylum mucronatum; assembly: GCA_027563825.1. Lineage (NCBI taxonomy): Eukaryota > Viridiplantae > Streptophyta > Magnoliopsida > Malpighiales > Erythroxylaceae > Erythroxylum > Erythroxylum mucronatum. The sequence goes on along the minus strand of JAOSBP010000002.1, from coordinate 5,761,353 downwards.
CCTTTACAAACTTCTCAGATAATCACAATATTAATTATTGGTTGAAGTGAAGGGTTTATTATGAAACAGTTACTCAAAAGTGCTAAAGCAAAGGCTAATAACAACCAGAGCTATAGTGTGATGGTATGCTCGTCTCGTCCCTTAACCATGCGGTGGGGGGTTCGAACCCCCACTCATAAGAATAGAGCGACTCTCGTGGCCAGCCCTTTATCGCTTAGTACGAGCTCCCTGGACGAGTCTAGATTTAGTCGGTTATCCCTGTAGTACCGGCCGGATGGTTTCGCCCAAAAAAAAAAAGGCTAATAACATTTCAAAACCTTTCACTTTCGTATCTGTTCGTCATCTTTTCAGCTTAGATAAGGGGGTATCTACAAAGGTTTGTGGGAAGTTTCTAGCAGAACCCCACATTTTATATTATTGCACATATGGAATCACCTTAGACTTGCTTTTTGCTTATTATTTCATTTTCAGTAATATCCTATGGTCGTCTCTGTCTGTCCACTCGGCTACTCTATAAATCCATACACTGCGAAGCCATTGATAAGAAGTGTATAGTATCTCCTCCTCATCTCTTGTCACCCATCAACCTCTCTTCTCTCTTGCAGTCCTCTAATTGCCATCCCCCTTGAAACAAAAAGAAGTTTGGATCAATCCTTTTCACCCAATCCAAATCCTAACCCCAAGTGTTATTTGTTCAAAAGCTTTTACATTTAGGCTATCCACACACATAAGTACACAGGCACTTGTTTAAGAACTTCTGTCAAGTATCATAATATATCGTTAAAAGCATATAAGTTATACAGAAATGGGAATTCAAGGAACTATGGAGTACGTCTCGGATTTACTAAGCAGTGTCAAGAAAAGAAAGAAAAAGAAGCAGATGCAAACAGTAGCACTCAAAGTCAGAATGGACTGCGAGGGCTGTGAACGTAAGGTCAAGAACGTCCTGTCCGGAGTTAAAGGTATTTAATTACTTACCAATCACCTTCTCTTGCTTCTCGACAACACATCTGTACGTCCTCTACATGCTTTAAGACGTACTCTTGTGGTCTTTGTTTTTAGGGGCTAAATCAGTGGACGTGGACTTGAAGCAACAAAAGGCGACTGTAACGGGGTATGTAGAGCCAAAGAAAGTGTTGAAAGCAGCTCAGTCAACGAAGAAGAAGGTGGAGATATGGCCTTACGTACCCTACTCAATAGTTGCAAACCCTTATGTTTCGCAGGCTTATGACAAGAAAGCACCTCCCAACCACGTCAGAGCTATTCCGGTCACCGCCACCGTCACCGAGACCACCTTGGATGATCATTACACCTCCATGTTTAGTGATGAGAACCCAGTTGCTTGTTCCATTATGTAAATTATAAGCGATATAGCTTAAATAATAGCTTATGGTTACGGGACGACGTATGTATACGCAGTCCGAGTTTGTTAATATGGTTTTGATCAAATATACTGATAATAAAATTCATTTTCCTTGTGTTTTTTGTTTTCGTACCCGATAAAAGTCAGAGTTATAATTTCGATTTTTGTAAAATTAAGTTGACTAATTGTAGATATTGTGAAGCATTTGTACCAAGGTAATTCGTTCAATTTTTTTTTGGTGCAATGGAAAATTAAAACAATAAGACAAAGAAAAAGAAAAACGTGCTCTATTAAATAAAGTGCCAACAGAGTCACCAACAAGAGCCATAAGGACTGAGCTTGGAGTCGAAACGTTCTCATGTATGGCTAAACGGCTCGACAAGAGTCATCGGGAAATAGTTACGGAATGCCATGAAAAATAATATACTTTAATTAAACACAAGATTTTAAAAGTTAAGTACATTAATTATATATGATCCATTAAAAATTAGTAATCCGTATAAAATTCTTGGTATCAAAGATGCTTGAATTCTATAATAATCCTAATTCAAAATCACATAAGTGCATATCTTATCAATGGAAACTAAGGTTGTTTACCAAGATATTTTCATTTGATGAGACCAAAGAAGTTACGGTGAAAATTTATCGTATTGGAGCAAATTACCTTGGCCTTAACGTGCATTAATATGTCTCTTGTAAAGGTTGGTTTAGGTTTAGTTTTATATCAAACATAACAACTGTCACAACTCTACCTAAACTTGTATTTAAAACAAATAAGCATGATTGTACAAACATTAGTAATCTTCTCTAAAGCGTACGGCAATCAAACTACTAGATACTAGCTTATTATATTGGCTAAAGACTGTAGAAGCTAATTAACCGGAAATAATGCCGATCTAAAGACATCCCATTAAGAGCAAAACGTTTTGGTGGAACATTTTACTAGTTTGTATATGTTCCAAAGTGCACAAGAAAAGTAACAAGGGCCATTCCCTAGCTTGTCGCAAGTTGGCAGACGTATAACGAGAGTTTGACGCATGTTAGTATAAGAATTCAATTACTCTTACTTTCTTAACATTTTTCATCATTTAGCTAGTAAGTCTCTCTAACTTTCTTGCTAGCTATTCAAGTTTAAACTCGACTAGTAGAGTCTTTACACTTAAGAGGAGAGGAAATAAGCCCATAGGCTATAGTTTATTGGCAGCTTAACTATATATATTTCATTTGAAGTATAGCCAGATTGAAAAAACTTTAGAAGTATTAGCTCAAGTTTGTAGGGTTAACTTTGTTGATAGTGAACTGAATTGGATATATTTTGTCGTTTATTTCCTTAAATGTAACGAACTTAGAGAGAAAAGAAAGAAGTTCCTTACAAGGGAAGCAAAGAATCCTGTATGCATGCCAAATTATCAGAAAAAAAAAGAAGATATTCTATCTGAAGAATTTGATATAAAGTCAACAACCTATCCCCAAAAACACAAAATCTGATCCTAAATTTATGCCCATCTTTTCCATGAAATTAATCAATTAAATCATCCAATTTATCCTTAGTTTGTCTTTTTTTTTGGTACATAAAATATTATAAAGTTCCATAAAAAATTATATTTTAGTAAAAAGTATGTTAAACCATATTAATGTTTAGTCAGTTTTAACTAACCACACCAATGAGAATGCGTCTCGAGGTAGTAGTAGGTCACCAGCCACAAAAACTATACAAAAGAGAGCTACGAGTCAACATCGCACATGAATTTCAGCTTTCCAACAACAAGAACTGGTTGCATTAGGTGCGTTAAGATTGCGGATGATCCCAGTTTCTGTAACATCTTCATTCTTAATTCGCTCGTTCTGTTTTCAGTAACTTTCAACACCTGAATTTTATTGGCCAGCTAGCTTCAAGAAGAGCAAGTATGGAAGAAGCGGTCCATGCAAGGCTTTCCTTAACACGTCACAAGTTTGAAAACTAACACTCTAATATCTGAACTACTTTAAGAATATGATTCTCTTCGTGGGAGTCTTCACGTACAAGAAACCAATCTCTATGACCGACACCTCCTTCACGTATCCACTAAATTTCACCTTAACTGAATCTGCTAATCAGACTACGATCTTAAGCACTCCAGGCTTGTTATATCTTTAACCTACATAAAGTTGCGATTAAACAAAATGAATTATTACTAATAGATAACGTATTGTGGTTGTTGGAGAACAACACGACGGCTATAAAAAGTTTGTAGCAAGATTCTTAATTTCCTATCTTTTCTTTTTCTGTCAAGTGATGGTGATCCTCTATCTCTGTTGAACTTTGGGGAATTTTTTTGGGTCTCAAGTTAGCTTGAAACTTAGGTTATCATCGGATTGAATTAGAAGTGGATTTGCTAGCGATGATTAACATCCTGTCATTCCCATCTACACAGTCAATATCTCTCAATCCCCTCGTCCTGAGTATCAATGAGTTGTTTAATCGAAACTGAGTAGTTCTACCTTATCACATTTACAAAAACGGTAACTGGTGCGCCGACTGGCCCACAAACTTTGCATATCACTTTGAATTAGGGATCATTACTTTTGAAAATATACCTATAAGGTGCCTCTCAATCCTTTTAGAGGATATACCGAATGTTTATTTCCTTAGACTAATAATGTAATATGTCTCATATTTTTTTCATTTTTATTCAAAAAAAGTAGTAAGGGATAGTATGAAATGGGTAGGCCACGAAATGGAAATCATATCATGGGCTTGGTTTTATAGATCAATTTCAGGCCACGTGTCAGGCTCAGAAGTTAATTTATTTTAGGCAATATAAAGTTGGGATAATAATTTTACTCATTTATTTAAAAAAAATTTAAAACTAATACTTAGAATTTTCTAAAAGAAACTTTTTGTGAAGTCTCCATTCAAAATTTTTAAGATATATTATTTTATAGTTGGCATATGAAAGAGTTTTTATAATTATTTTGGCCTTTCAATAATATTTTTTATTAAAGTAATTCAATAAAAAATTATTTTTAAAATGTATAACATTTTGTTTAATAATTAAAAATGTTTTTAAAATAAAATTATAAAGGTCGTTAAGTTACATCACACCCAATAGAACAAGGTTAGGAAGACTTGATATAAAAGTCGATTGAGGGAGGGAAAATGAAGCTAACCTATACTATTTATTTCAAAGCAATAAATCTCGATAATCGTCAACATTTAACTTGATTGTACGAAGGTACTTCTTTGTTTATCGACTTTGATTCTTAATAAATAAAAGAATTAGAGTATCAAACATTAGGATTATACCTGACCGTCCAATTTTAAAGGATACTATTATTAATTAACTTACCCTGTATATTTTGTAGTTATTTGTTAATTGTCATCTTCAAATTTTAAGTTATAGATTAAAAAATTTAGTTTTACAATTCAATTAATTAATAAAAAATATAATTTTAATGTTTTAACTATGAGTGATAAACTAAAACTTAAATAACTAAACTTTCATTAATTTTATACTTTAATATGAAAATTATAAAAAATTAATATAATTTTCATATTAAAGTTTCAAAAAATAAAATTATAATCACAATTTAGCTCATTCTGAATCATGAAAACTAAATAAATAAAAGAGTCCATCTAACCCTTGCAATTTTGTGGTTCAAATTATAAATACTGTAATCATGATTAATCATTGAAAAATAAGTTGTTTATAATTAAAAATATTTTACTTCTAGCGTAATTATATTTTTTAAAAATAAGAATGCAATTTAATTAAGTATTTTGTTGGAATTTGGTCAATAAATAATAATAATTAAATTGATCAAAATTAATATGTCTTACCCAACCAAAATAAGAATCCACATATTTGAAACATGTATAAATAATAAAATTAGAATAATATATCTTAAAGTAATGGAAATTCGTTGAAAGTCATAATTTCTGAATAGATTTTTTTTTGGGTAAATCAGAACTTGATAAATAATAAAAGGTTATGTACAAGCAAGAGCTACCAAAGGTGTGCTCAAATAGGCAAAGGCAAAAGACATGCATCTAACTGCCCTGCTAGCAATTTCGCCTAGTCAGAGTTTACCAAAGCCTATTAGAATAGAACATGACAAGATCAAGCTCAAACCAAAAACATAGACAATCATGAGATCATCAAATCCTGGTAGTCGGTATGTATTTGCTCAGATAATGCCCATAGTAGCTACCCTAGGTAATAGTTTATAGTGCATAAACCATTGCCTAGCAAACTCCATGTAATCCGAATTGCATGTAGAACATCATCGAAGCCCTTGAACGTGAGCAAGAGGGTTCCGCCGCTAGGAAGAGCCCTCCGAGCAACATAGAAATCTGCATGAAAAAGTTAGTGCACAGTAGATCTAATTATCTCTCAATGTGTGTAGGCTGAGATTCTCCAGAACTTGGAAGATTGTCCTGGCTTGTAAGCTTTCTACCTCTATGGCGACATCTTTGAAGGTTCTAGAATTTCTTTCGTTCCAAATATGGTAATCCGTAGTGGAAAGGAGGATAGGGAAAAGGGGGGATAGTGGTAGAGTTTGGTGGAACCACGAAAGGGTGGAAGGAAGGCTTGAAGGGTTGGGGATGAGATTTGGAAATGATTGAGGCAATGGTCCCAAACAGACTTAAAGAAAGGACAGCTAAAAAACAAATGCTCATTGGATTCCATGTCTGACATACACAGTGAACAGTGGTTAGGCGTGTAGAGAAAGTGAAGATGATCTCTTGTTTGGAGTTTTTGGAGGACTGCTAGCCAAAGAATGAAGGAACACCG
>JAOSBP010000002.1:5732238-5747409 GCA_027563825.1 Erythroxylum mucronatum | reverse complement strand
TTTTTATGCCAAATCAGTTTTTCTTCATCAGTTGATATAAAACAAGAAATATTTTGACTTTGTAAATCTTCTAAATTGATTTTGTAAAGATTGTTTCGTCTTTTGGCAGAAAAGAATATGGAACCGTCATTGTTTTTGACTACACAAGAATTTTGATTGAAAGACACTTCAAATCCAAAATCACATAATTAACTGACACTAATCAAATTGTGTTTTAAACCATCAATTAGCAGCACATTATCAATACATCCAAAGGAATCTTTACCGATTTTACCAATTCTAATTATTTTGCCCTGCTAGTTGTCTCCAAAAGTTACTGATCCTCCCTTCTTATACTAAAGATCTAGAACATAGATATTTTTCCAGTCATATGTCGTGAGCATCCACTGTCCAAATACCATTATGTTGGCTGCTTCTTCCAAGAAAGAATATCTGCAGGAGATATTATGTATCTCTTAGGTATCCAGATTTTCTTGGGTCCTTTGGGGTTAGTTTTAACATGATCTATAAGATGATGATAATGAGAATGATGAAATTTCTTCCTATGAGGAACAAAATTCTTTTTATGATGATTTTTGTTTGGAGCAAACCCTAATCTAGTTTTATTATTAGGGTGTCTGTATCTCCCTAGCATATCATTCATTTTTCTAGTACTCTCCGTGAATGTCGATAGATCAACTAAAAGACTATTGATCCTTTGTTTCAGCTTACTGATCTCCTCAAATCTATCTATAGCTACCTTTTTTCTTCATCTCGTCTATTTGTTTCTTCAGGAAAACATTTTCTTGCTCTAACACTTGCGTGTTTTTCAAGTTTTCTACATACTTTTTCTTTAACAACTTATACTTCTTAAGTATTGCATGAGAATCTTCTAGTAATTCTGAATATGCATCTTGTAGTTCACTAAATTTTGAGGTTACCTCCTCGTCACTTTCTTTTTCAGCTACTATGCAAATGTTGGCTTGTACCGATGCCTCTGAGCCAGTATCTGATTCAGAAGAATCCAGATCTTTCCAGGTTACAGTCATGCTCTTCTTGTTTTCTCTATTCTTCTTGGGCTTTCTTTTCAGCAATGGACATTTAGACTTGTAGTGTCTCGGTTTATTGCATTCATAGCAGATGATCGATGTTTTCTCATGCTTGTCTTCATCTTTGCTATTCTTCTTGAAAGAAAACTCTTTATTTCCTTTTGTCTTCTTCTTCCACATGAATATGATTTTCCTTGAGATAAAGAATAGTTCATCATCATCTTTGCTCGAATCTTGATCTGATTTACTAGAGTCGTCATTCTTGATTTCCTCGATCTTCAATGCTTTCGACGATGAACTCCTCATCCTCGAAATCTTGTGTTTCTTCCATCCAGCCTTCAATGCTATAGATTTCTCCTGTCTGAGTTTATCTTCTGCATCGAGTTCGACTTCATGTATCATTAAGGATCCAAAGAGTTCATCAAGCTTCAACACGCTTAAGTCCTTGGCTTCTTGTACAGCGGTGACTTTTGGTCTCCATCTTTTCGGTAGACTTCTAAGAATCTTTCAAACGTGATCTTGATTATCATAAGTTCTGCCAAGAGCTTTTAGTCCATTGACGATAGTTTGAAATTGTCCAAACATCTGATCGATAGATTCTTCGTCCTTCATCTTGAATAGTTCATATTGGTGTGCAAGAATACTTATCTTGGATTCCTTTACTTGACTGGTGCCTTCATGTACGATGGATAGAGTATCCTATATTTCCTTCGCATTGTCATATCCGTGAACTTTGTCATACTTGCTTCTGCTTAGGGCACAACTTAGAAAGAATTTGGCCTTTGAATTTAACTGGAATCTCACTTTTTAATCTGTTGTCCATCTAATTCGTGAAATAGCATTTCCTTCATCATCTACCGGTGTATATGGTCCATTCTTTATAATCTCCCAAAGATCAATATGAGTAGATTCAATGAAGAGCCACATCCTGTCTTTCCAATAATGGTAATCTTCACCATTGAATGCAGGTGGTCTAGTGACAGAGGCACCTTCAGCTATATATATGTGTGATTCTTCCATGGATCTTTATCCAAACTTTGTAACGGTGGTTCTTGGACACCGAGTTTTGATACCAATTAAAGTAAATTACGCGTAAGTATAGGATTTATATTCGATACACAAAATGCACAAGAAGGGGGTTTGAATTGTGTATTCTTTTTTGTAAATACAATCCCCTTATATATTTTTGAAAAACTTGCTTTCTCAAAAATTATTGAGCAAAAATATCACGTTGTATTGTAGTTAACTTCTAAATACTTATATAAAAACAATAAGAATAAGAGTTTAGAGTTTAGAGAGAAGTTGACACAGCAATTTATCTTGCTTCACCCCAAACCGTGGGCTACGTCCAATCCTCAGAATCCTTTCTGAGATTTCACTAGTCTTCTTAAAAATACAAGTATTCTTTTCACCGAGCCTCTTCAAGTCTCTTATAGCAAGTATTCTTTTCTCATTTAGCCTCTTTAGGCTATCAACTTTCCTTCTTTCTTATAGAAAGATGTTTGTGAGCTTTGTTACAGTGAATAATAGCTCTCAATCTTTAGCACAATGAATATAGTGTTTCTAGCTTTAAAATCTCTAGCTCTTTCAAAAATCACTAACTTTTGCAATTTTTGACTTCGAATCGTATTTATAGCCTTCGTATTCAACCGCTTCTTGATAACCCCTTCTTTCTTCTTATTTCTTGGTCTTTGAAGAAACAGTTATTCAGTTGAGTTCTGTGACTAACTTAGATTGATTAACCATCCGACGTGGTATCGGGTCTTCATCTTAATTTTCTCTTCATCTTAGTTTCCACTTCGGCTTAGTTTTCACTCCGCTTCGTCTTACTATTGCTTAAGCGCTTCGTCTTAGTTTCGCTTCTCCACTTCGTCTTACTTTTGTTTCCACGGTTTGTCTTACTTTTATCTCCGTGCTTCGTCTTACTGTTGTCTCCGCGCTTCATCTTACTTTTGTCTCGGCTTCGTCTTACTTTTGCCTCTGCTTCGTCTTACTTTTATCTCCGTGCTTCGTCTTACTTTTATTTCCGCTCTTTGTCTTACTTTTGTCTTTGCTTCGTCTTACTTACTAATATTATTATTATTTGATTTTCATCAAAATTATTAATCGTAAAGTCATTTTGACTTAACAGAACCCACTTGAATATAATAATTATCATGTGATTTCTTAACTAAACATGTTTGTCACACATCCTTGAAGTCAACATCATCTATACATAATTCTGTTAAATGATTAAACTCATCAATTTCACACTTTCAATTTCACACTTAAAGCAAACTTTTGTTTGAAGAAAAATATTTACCTCTTTTCTTAGGACAAAACAACCTCAAGTCTAACTCTACTATCATCACACTCTACTTCAAACGATTTATCAAAATCAGATAAGGCTAAAATAGGAGCAGTATAAATTTTTTCTTTAATAAGAGTAAAAGTTTGTTCTTGTTCCTCTTTCCATTTAAATTTATCATTTTTCAAGCTCTAAGGTATATGATTCACAATATTACTAAAGTTTTTTCATAATCCTCTTATTGAATGTAGATGACCTATAAAAACTTCCCACATCCTTAACATTTTTAAGTGTAGGTCATTCCCTGATAGTTTTTATTTTATTTTCATCCACCCTAACACCAATTTTTTTTATAATGTGCTTAAGAAATAATAAATTTTTAGTCATGATATGCATTTTTTCTAATTGGCATATAATTTATTATACATTGATTGCTTAAATACCCTAATAAGACGCTCAACTTGCTCATCAATACATTTGTTATAAATAAATGTGTAATTAAAATAAATCAAAAAAAATTTACCTATAAAATATCTTAGCACTTAGTTTCTAAGGGGTGTGAAGATACTTGATACCTTTGTTAATCCGAATGACATAACTAGCCATTCATTAATCTATCCTAAATTTTGAATGTAGTTTTTATTTATCCCTAGGTCTTATTCTTATTTAGTGATAGCCACTTCTAAAGTCAATTTTGGAGAAAACAATTGGCTCACTCAATGACCCAACATATTATCTAACTTTGGGATAAGAAACTTGTACCTAATAGTATTTTTTATTACCCTATTATCAGTACATATCCTCTAATTTTCATCCTTCTTTGACATAATCAAAGTAGAAACAACACATGGACTTTTAATGTCCATATATGACCCTTCTTAATTAATTCCTCTACTTTCTCCTTTGATATCTTATTTTCTTTTAAATTTATATGGAAGTGAGGTAGGTTAGGTAAACTAGTCCCATAAATAAGATCAATATTATGTTAGACATCACAAATAAGAGGCAATTTATTAGGTAAATCATCAGGAATTACATCCTCAAACTATTGTAAAATAGGTTGGACTTTTAAAAGAATTTCATCTTTCTTGTTTTTCTCAATTCTTTCTCTATTTATGCATTTTTCCGTCTTTTATCTCACTCGTAAATTTTTCTTATTATTTTCTACCTGAAATAAAGGCTTTTTACTCTTCAAATTAGGTTCCATATTCTCTTACCTCATATAGGTAATAAGGCATACTTCACCTTATGTTTCATAAATTAGTAAATATTTTTCATAACTAAATGCATTACATTAACATCATATTGTCACATTCTACCTAAAATTATTGTTAGAGAAGTGCTCTAAAGGCAATCACCTTTAGCACTTATTATACAAATCATTTTATGATTAATAAAGGAATTTTCATTATTTCTATGTTCATACATTTGTTAATTTGATGTTGATCTTAAACTGATTTAATGAAGTCCTTGATACAAAACATAGCATGGAGGAAATCATCATAATGAGATTCCTATCATGTATAATTATATTAGCATCTAAATGTTCCCTAGTTATAGGATTAATGAGATGGGATATCATTAATCTGGATAGACTAGCACATATTATAGTCCTTGATTAGATCAAGCACTAGATCTTATAAGCTATAGATATGAATTGTTTAGAGTTAATGTGTGAATGCTTAATAAGGGTAGTAAGTATATTGGATTGACCTACTATGAGACAATTATATGGATATTCTATTCTAGTGTCAATGACAGTCTCATTATAGCAATGGTAAAATTTTGACTTGAGGTGTTGAAGGATATCTCGATATTGATACTGTGTTTTGACTCTATTAATCAGTGCCTTTTAGGGGTTACTCATAGGATGGTGATTAGGTATAACTTGAGATGTTCAGAGGTAATTGAATATCTCAAGTTTAAGCAGTTGCTATCAAGATAAATAGCTTAACAGATACAAGCTTAGCAACAGGAGAAAAGGTATCAAACTATTCAACACCATATGTCTATGTATAACCATTAGCAATAAGGAAAGATTTCAAGCGAGCAACTGATCCTTTACATCTTATACGCTTCTTTATTAACGGTAAATGTATCAAATTCCAATTACCATTATCATGTAAAGCATTAGTTTCCCTTATCATGGCATTATGGTAGCCATAATAAAATAAATCTTCATGAACAAACTTAGGAAGAAAGTTTGAATCAAGTGCGTAATAAAAGAACAAGAGAAGAAAATGATTATAACATACAACAAAGGAAATATGATAAGTACATTGATGCTTACCTTTGTAATGAGTAATAAGGAGATCATCAATAGAAATTAAATCTAACGAGAAAGGTACTGATTCAAGACATGAATTAGGAGGATCTTACCGTTGAGAATAAATATGAATCATAGGAGGCTTAGCAAGAGCAAGAACTAGAGATGTGACATTATAGATTAGTATAACATCACCCGCCCTAATTTATGTGAGTAGAGGTTGGATAATAAGATGTGTGCTCTAAAAAGGTATCATCAATAATAACAAGATACTTACTAAGGGTAGAAAAATAACATCTATAACCCTTCTATTTGAGAATAACCAAGAAAAATGTCTTTTAGAGATTTGTGGTCCAATTTAGTGACTTGTGGATGAACATTCCAAACAAAGTAGGTACAACCAAATATTCATGTTTTAATAAGAAATATTGTCTTTGGTAGAAAAATTAACAGTGTAAGGGGTCTCACTATGAAGAATAAACGAAGGCATCTAATTTATCAAAAATAATTTGTAAAAATTACATCAACCCAAAAAAAAAAATAAACCATTGATTTGAAATAGTAGGGCTTTTAGGGTCTCAAGAATGTGTCCATTATTTCTCTTTACTACACCATTTTGTGACGGCATATCTGCATAAGATGTTTGATAAAGGATGTCATTCTTGGTTATATAGGACTAGAAATATGCTGATAAGTATTCTTTAGCATAATCACTTCGTAACGTGTGAATCGTAATATTAAATTATTTTGATCTCAGTGCAAAAGTCACAAGAATGAGATAAATAATTGAGAATGATTTTTCATTAAATATAGCCAAGTCACTTGAGAATAATCATCTACAAAAGTAACACAATACTTATATCTAGTTTGAGACGTGAATGGACAAGATCCCAAAATATCTAAATGAACAAATTTGACAAAAGAACTAATTGTTTTATGGTAACTAAGGCTCGAGCGTACATGATGATGTTTTACAAAATGATATAACTGATAGTCTAAGGATAACAAGTTATGGTATCGAGGACATAATTTCTTGAGCAAAGGAAGAGAAGGTTACCCCAATCAATAATGTACCTTAAATAGAGTTACAACCCCAAAACAAATTGTGGACTTTGGTATTTATGTGTCAAGATTTCCATATTAAATTCCTTTATTAATAATATACTCTGTCATAAAATCCTAAAAGAGGCAATAGTTAGGAAAAAATGAGACACAATAATTAAGTGGCCATATAAGTTTACTAGCATAAATTAAATTAAAGGATAAATTAGGAAAACGTAAGAAAGATGACAAGGGGATTAATGGTGTTGGTATGATTGTTCCAAACCTAAAAACATGAGAGGTTGACCCATCAGCTACAGAAACAAAAGAATTAGATTTATGTGGCTAAGATGTAGAGAAGAGACTAGAATTACATATCATTTGAGCTGTGACACTAGAATTAATGACCCATTTGGAAAAGAAAGTAATAACACATGTATTTAGTTTACCTAATTCACGGTATTAGTGATATAGGTAGATAAAGACTTTAATGATTCTTCATCTGCAAAAGTATTGAGAGGACTTGGCAAATTCATTTGCAAAATTAATACAAAATTTTCAAATGTATTGATAGTAAATGCAATATGAGCTGACTCATTTCTCTAGTTCTTATTTTACATCTTTCTACAATCATGTCTCATATGTTTAGGGTTATGATAGTAATGACATACAATTCCTCCTAAACCCTATCCTTTATTATTGAATTTGCTTGATCCCCCTCCTTTATTATTTTGATTAGAAAAGGTGCTATTAGATTAAATAGCATACTTTTTGTGTGGAGCACTCTACTAAACGTGTCATGTAAAAAGTAATTTCATAGCTAGCAAAGATTTTAGACTTTGCAGTTTAAAATTTAGAGGGAAGATTGAGGAAACTCATGACAACCATCTTCTCTCGTTGAGCTTGTTGTTCATTAATATTCAAACTAAAAGGTAATAACATGTTAAGCTCCTTATAGATTTTCTTAAAATCTATAAAATAACTTATGAGAGATTTTCCCTATTTTTCTGCAAGATAAATTGATTGGCACACCTCATAAATGCGAGAAATATTCCCTCTTCTAAATTATAAGAAATCCAGATATTCCATTAGCTTCTTAATAAGTTCATGATGATTGATTAAACCAATTACCTCACTATCAATAAAGTTTCATATATGTAGGAACAAATAAGCATCATCTTTCAACTATGTCTATTTTGTCTCATCTTTAAGTGGAATATTAGTCAAGTGATCACCTTTACCAATGCCCAATATTATGTTACTCCATTTTAGATAATTAGACCTATTCATATTATGTTCAGTGATCTTGGACATCACTGAAATCAAATCAGAAAAAGCTACAGATTTAATGTCATCCGTACTTAAATTAAAATGGACAAAAACATAACAATTATTGCTCAATTGAAAAAAGCACCAAAATAAGGCCAAATTTAAATCAGTTAAGAATTAGCCCTCACAATTTGATAGATTTTGATGAATCTCATAAATATGGATTGTAAAGAATCAAGTGAGCAAATAGAAGGTGAATAAAAACATTTTTAAAAGTGAAACAACCATACATATTGGTGCATGAGGGACAGGTGGATGGCTCGCGTGCGAACTTTCCAGTGGTTGGATTCTGAGAGTTAGCTAAACTGATAGAGTCGCACCTTTTTGGATGGTCACTTTACAAGGAGTCCAGATCTTCTATCCAATATTATGGTGTCTTATTGTGTTCAATAAATCTCAACCATTTATTTATATGGGTCCTGCATAGGACCCGCGTGGGGCCAGCAAAATAAATAGTTGAGATTCCATGAGACAGAATAAGACAAAGTAAAACTGGATAGAAGATCTAGACTCCTTTACAAGGGTGAGCCAAAACTTGCATAAATCATGTTCCCTGGGGCAAAAGTTTGAAACCTAAGAGAAAAAGAATGTTCTCACTTAACACCCAAGAATACCAACTGCTTTAATACCATGTGAAATAAACATTTAAAGAAGTGTTTTCCTACATGTATTTCATTTATACAAGCAGCCTATATATAGAACCTAGTCATCCTTTGTAGAAAATTTTTAAATCTAATTAGTCCATATGATGTAGCTTCTTATTATGCAAAGACAATCCTTAAATCACTACTTACCTAATATATACATATTTCGTAACATCGCTTAAACTCCCTTGGCTTCTTATGAAGCATAGATTCTATCTTCATAGCTAAATTGCTAACAACTTGAACTATTAACACCAATAAGATCCTAATCTTATCCCTTATACTTGGCTTCAATCCTCTCAAGTATCTTGAAACTTGTTGGGATTAGGTTTGAACAATTGATCCTGGATTGTCAACCTTAAAAACTTTATGATATATTCTTGAATACTTATATTTTCTTGGTGGCATTGTTGGTAAGCACTAAAGACATATTGTTTATCATCTGGCTGTAGAAATCTCCTCCTAAGTAATTGTTTCATCCTCCTCTATGAAGAAACATGATTCTTACCCTCTCTTCTCCTAATATCCCTCAACAAATCTCACCATAATGACACTTTCCCTTTTAATCTAATAGTCACCAACTTGACTTTTCCCTCCTTAAGAAGAATCTCAATATAAACAAGAAGCGAATCACCTTTGCTAGCCAATCTAAAACTCCTCCTCAATCTAAATTACCATTAAATGATGAGATATTTACCCTTAGTTTGTATTCATATCCTCCTATACAACGTCTTTAATGAACAACTTCTTTCTCATTACTAGAACTATTTTTATAATCCCATGGTGTAGATTTTGAATTTGAGGATGTCTTGCAGGGCCATCTTCCTTATCAACTTGATCCTCAATTCTCTTATTATTTTCTCCTTGCGACAACACTCAAAACTTATCTCTTATCTTTGCCAACTGTTGTTCCATATTGTGATTTAACTCCTTTTATTCTTTAATTGGTCTCCAAACTTTGAATAACCCAGGGACTTCTTCATTGTTGTTATTGGACATTGTAAGAAGATCAATCTTTGGGTTTTCAAAATTCTAATTTTACCTAACATAGCATGGAGGCAACCTATTCTAATCCAATAATAGAAAGTATACCAAATCTAAACCAAGATTTAAAGAAAACTTCTAAAAAATCAAATTTATTGATAAAATAATAAAATATAACAAATTTTATTGTCTTACAACTATTTTTGATGAAAAATAACATCTTAACTTAAAATTTACTCAAAATAAAACTTTTAAAATATGAAGTTTGTTTAAAATAAAATTATAAAATGTGAAATTTAGTCAACATAAAACGATGGCAGCTTTAGGTATAAATTCTTGATAGTTTTCAACATAATTTTATGTGTTTTAATGCCTTATCATTAATATTGATTTGGGGAAGGAAATTGTTGAGTAGATTATGATGTCAAATCTTAAGTTGAACTACCGGACTGATAGGAAATTCGTACTTTTCAATTTTACTATCCTAAAATCCTCCTCTGTGTTGTAAAAGCTGCAAGGAAATGATTTTATTACTAAAAACTGAATTATCGAAAGATGCGAGTTTTTCTTCATTTGATGAACAAAAATTCTGACCTGAAATACTAAATGGCAGATAAGTCACCATCTTGAGGGTTTTTCTTTAAAAAAATTTCGATTTTCATTTTATCGTATGCTTTTGTAAATTATGAATGTTCTCTAATCACTTAATAATGGTTTAATTCTTACTCCAGTTCTTTGTGTTATCTAGTTCAAAATAGTTAGGGGCTTCAAGTATATAACAGTAACTTACACTACTGTGTGAAATAGATAAGAAATCAGTCTTTATCTTTCCAGTAAGTTCTTTCTCAGTTCAAATTTTAACCCTCTCCAATTTTTTTATTGGTTTCAAAGAATGCCTAGCAACTTGCGATGAAACAGTATACAAGCATGTAACTTGATATATAGAAGAGATGTGCTAGTTGTCAATTAGAAACATAACAGTTATTAAAGATAGAAATGTGATTAATTTATATACTGTTAACATAAGAAGTAGAATGCCATAACAAGATGAGAATTGTAGGCTTCATTAATATTGATGCTTTCTAAGTAGAGTCGGTGGCAAAGAAGAAAAGTCATGGGATTTGGTTTATCTCTACAGTAAATCCAAAATAAATTCTCAACTCAACATGCAGAATCCATTTGGCAATCCAAAGCACTGCATGACAATCCATATGTCCAACATAGGATTGCTCTATTAATGACTTAATTTTGATAACCACGCTACTTTTCTGCCTTCTCTCTGCAAAATTGTCCAAGAACGGACTGTTCTGAAAATATTTAGCACGTCTTCGTGTCTGTTAGCTAGCTTCCAAGGAAACTCGAGTCAGCAACCGTTTCGGATGTTATCATCAACACACAACACAGTAACCCCTTGACCAGTGAGAGGGGACAGGGCCACCTTTTGAATTTGACCGATTTGGAGGGTCTGGATTGTAATTTCAACGTTTGCTATTTTGTGAGGTGGTTTGGCAAACAAGGGGCATTCTTGTCATATGGGTTTCTTTTTAAGATAATTTCTACTTGGATGTAATTCTTTCCCCTTTCAAGTAATGTTGAGGACTATATGCACATTCTTTTTATCCAAAATATAATTATATGATCACTCAAATTTGAATTGCGTTACCAAATTATGTTTCTAAAAGGTGATGAGTTTCACTAAGTTTTAGTTTTGCAAGTTCTTATTATATACAAAGTTTTGCAAGTTCTTATTCAACAAGAAAATTGAGTTCTGAAATCAAAACCTTTCAAAATACCGTATGTGATTGACAATTTTAAAAAAATTCAACAAATCATAACCTTAAGATCGAGTGCATTAAAACAATGATAATATAAGAAACTACATTATAGCTATGGGTGTTAACCAACAATTTAATCTCGATACATTTATTAAAATACTAATAAAAGTGAAGGTAAATATAAAAAAGTAATTTTTGTCGTATGTAATAAATAATAATTTATAAAGAACTTAAAATGTACTTAATTTATTGTCGTTTACGTACGCTAACAAATTATTAGCAACAAAAAATTAGTTACAAATATAATTTATTAAAATACTAATAAAGTGAATGTAAATATAAAGAAGTAATTTTTTGTCGTATTTAATAAATAATAATTTATAACGAAAAAAGTACTTTATTGTCGTTTTCGTACGTTAATAAATTATTAGTGACAAAATATTAGTTACAAATATATTGGTGTAATCTCATAATTTAAAAGTACTTATTTGTTGTATATGTCAATTAACATTAATAACTACTAAACCTTAGTTATAATAAATTAAAATACATACCAATCAAAATAAATCGCTCGATCAATACATATAAAAGAAACTGGATGATGACCTTATTTTCTTTTGTTGAACTTGCTAAATAATTGGCCGCAATTAAATTGGAGATTGAAATAGGTCTACTTAATTATTTTGTCAAAATTTCACCATCATTTTTGGGCATCATTTTCCCCAAAATGACCCTTGGGATAGGATGAAACCCTAATGCTCAAACGAGTTTTAACAACGTCCAAATGGGTTTCTCTAACACAACCTTCGGAGAAGAGAACCGGCCGATGTTTAACACGTCCTGAAGAGCTGCATCGCAATATGTGTATGTTCAAGACCCCACTGCCCAGAACCAGCTCTTCTCTTTGCCTATAAATGCACCTCACTCTCTGTGGCTTTCACTCATCGAAAACAAACCCAGCTTAAATATTCAAGCTCTTGCTTCCTTTAGGTCTATTGTTATTTTCTGCAATGAGAAAGATCAAGTCCATATTTCAGCGTAGGGGAAGCAGGCAGGTGCGACATCCCGAGCAGCGCGAAGAAGTTCGGAGTGAGACACTTAACGGTGCGGGTGCACTCACAACGGTCGACCCTATCCCGGTCCCAAACCCGGTACCCACCAATCGGCCGGCTTATGTGCTCGCCTTGCCAGCGCCACCCCGGTATAGCACAACCCAAATGTCTTCCATATTATTTTGTCACTTTCTTGCTTTGTTTGACACGCCGATTAGTAACCTAACTTACGCTTCTTTTCCATTTTAACCTATTTCGTTGTCTTTCCTTTTTCATGTTTAGCAATGGCAATATTGTGCTTCCTAATGGAACCCAGTAAGTTTTTGAGTACCTCTTTTGTATTTTCTTTTTAACTATGGAAAAGATAAAAACCTTTGAACTTACTCATCATTCTAATATACATTCTCTTGATACATGCAGCAATATTGTAGACGAAGAAATCAATATGGAGGTGACACTTTCCGCAATTCCGATTAATGTTTCTCTCTTACGGGGTCCTCAATTATCTCTTGCGGTATTGATATTTCCACTGTCTTTTGTTTGCAAAACAGGAAGCTAACAGGATCATCGACCGCTTTCGTGGTGGTGAACTTCAGTTCTTGATTAATTGGTTATTTTTCTGTCTCTTCCTTACCGGAATCCCCTTAGTCATATCTGATATATAACCGCTTATGATGTATTTATATTTCTAACGTTAAGCTTCTTCTCTCTGTCATCTGGGTCCTCAAATTGGCGTTGGTAACTATAGGTATGAGGTGAGCATGCATGAAACCCGCTTAATCAACGATATGGCGTCGATATTTTCTCACTTACTCGATCTTGATTTCCTTAACCAGCTAATACCATGTACCTTTGAAATGTTTTCAGGAAGTTCAAGCACGTTTTGATGAGATGATACGTGAAATCGAATCACGCAGAAGATCGGATGCCTAAGTTCAGTTGGCCATGGGAAAGCGTCTTTGTTTTTAGCTTTTGATTAATGAGTCTGTTTATGTTTTTCTGTCTATGCATCCAGTAGGATGGAGTCTGAGTCTGAGAGATAACATAGAAGTAGTTTTAATGAGTATGTGGCAGGGGAAGCGTGTCTTTATACTCAGTCTTTAGCTTTCAAGCTAGTCTGCTAATGAACAATTGTTGTCAATAAATTAATTATGCGTGTGGAACCTCTCTCGTTCTCTCTCACGCACATCCTAACACACACACACACACACAATCTAAAAGCAAAAAACTTGCCATTAAACTAGACATGGGTTCAGAAGATGAGAGTGTTTCACTTCTGATACGTTTAAAAGATTCACAGTAATAAAATGTTAAATTCAAACTTCATCACCTGACTGTTCATTGATCAAGTCGTTTAGAAACAGGAAATTCATCAAAATTTAATGCTAAAAATATTGTCGGAGTTAGGAGTTGCTCATCTACTGAAACCATATGTATACACTATCACAATAATGAATTTGTTGACGAAAAATAATTTCTGCAGAGATATCTTTATTAACAATAACTGAGATCCTTGTCTAATTCATAGATGAGGACAAACCACAGGCAAGCAAATTTTCGTTTCTTTGTCACAAATTCTTACATCTTAAATGTTGAAAATACCGGTTGCTTTAAATTGTTTGAAACCAGAAAGTATCCCCAACTCCTTTTTCTTTTTTCTTATAATTCAAATAATAGATATAAAGACATATTTACGGGTAACAAAAACTTTGCAACTTTTGTTTCCATTAATACTTTATGGAGAGTCTCGTTTGGAAAGAACTTCCGGCTTGTGAATTCTCAAGTTTGGTTTCGAGTTCTACTGGCAAAATGTGGAGTCTAACCCTTCGATGGCTCTAACCCTGGAAAGGCTACATCCGGACAGGAGCACAGTGGTGTCTTGTCACGTGTGCTCAACAAACCCCACCGTCAAAATTAATTTCTGTCGTTCGCTAATTTTGAGACGGATTTTAATCACGTGACGGTATACTCCCACCTGAACATGCAGCTTCTTTTCGGGGCCGTCGAACGTTACATTATATGCCAGTATTTGCCCGACAAACGGACAAATCTACTGAAAGTGCGGGAAATACTGTGTCTCGGAGTCAACGTAGAGTTTCAGACCCCTTCTCTTTTTTGGCACTATCTGCATGCCCAAAAGCGTGACCCACCGAAGACTTTAAAAGCTATATATGGTAGTTAGTTGGAAACTTGGAATTTTTTCACTTTCTAGTTTTTAGCACAGGAGTAGACAGTGGTGATACTGACGCCTACAATTAAATATAAAAGAAATCATTTCTGTTAAAACAAATTAATGTAATAGCGGTAAGCGGATATCATTCCCACGAGAAATTTTTAACGGTAAAAGTTAACTTGTTCAAACGGGACAAATAACGAAAATAAAGAGGGGGATTTTTTCACGGCAATATCAGAAAATCAAAAGAAAAATCACAAATCGAAAGCAATAATTAAATCTGAAAATTCAATAAGAAAAATACCTTAGTTTCGGGTCACCGATATTACCATGCTATTATGGATCCTCGACATAAAATTACAATTATTAATAAACATCCATTGGGAAAATTTTATCTTAAGTGTAATGACTAGAAATATGTATTCTAACAATCTTATTAAACAGTAACCTAGATACGATCATAGGTAAATTGTATAATAGCATTAAGAATCAAGAACCAATGACAAGTGATAAATATGTACGACATGCAATCAATCAAGCGAATATCTTCTTAGAATTTTCCGACTCTAACGTAGAGAAGTTAATCCTAATT
>JAOSBP010000002.1:5714690-5724828 GCA_027563825.1 Erythroxylum mucronatum | reverse complement strand
GCAAGCTCCAACTCGGAGTGATTACAAATATATGGCTGAAATCTTAGACAACGATTGATTACCCCTTTGAAGCTCTGAAACTCCAACCCTTGCTACATCTTCAAGAGGCCGGAAGCTTAGCCACTCATCCCGTCGGAGAACTCCATCACCGCTGGGACTCCGAAGCAACTCATGGCTCAGACGACGAACAGAAGAAGGTGGTACGCGACAACAGACTGGTGGAGATGAAGACGATGAAGATAAACGACGTCTGTCAGCTGCCGGATCTGCAAAACAAAGACGAACAAAAACCTATCAGACAAAGGAGAAAAACGAAGAAGTCGAGGGTGCGGCCGCTCTCTTTTAACCTAAAATAGTAACTATTTATAGAGTTTATGCGCGGGTCGGGTCGGAATAGTAGAGAATTTGCCATTTTTAGGTCGGGTATCCGACATTCGTCGCGACTAACAAGTGGGTGTTCGTTGCGACGAGTGAAAATGGGTCATTCATTGCGACGAACTAATAATTAATTCGTCGCGACGAATGGACGTGCTGGTTCGTCCCGACGAGGAAGGCTTCTCACGACTTGTTGACTTTCTGAAAAGTTGACTCCTTAGGTCCTACAAAATAAAACACTTGCAGTATCAATTGTCCTCATAAAAGTTATGCAGAATTGATATCAAATGATGACAAAGTACTGACAATTTGCAAATTATGAAAGCGCGATATGAGGAACCAAATTAAGCACAAAAGTCATTAATTGGGAGTCAACAAGTGCATAAATAGTCAAGAAAGCGAGGCCAATTTATAGTATAAACTTGGTTCAATCACATGAGCAAATACATCAAAGAAATTTATTCTAAAATCTTGAAACATACCCTTTGACCAATAGTTTTACTTTGTATTTGTTGTTTAGTTATTTATATTTAGTTTTATTCTAAAGAATCATTCAACTCCTATTGCTTTTTTGTATTCAAATCTTTTAACCAATTCCCAAATCTATTTGTTTTGTTCATAAAGGGCTCCTTTGTATTGAAACCTTTAACTTTGGATTTTTATTTTTTTTTTGCTTCTTAATACCTTTATGGTGTAAGAACACTAACATTACATTTATTATTCATATTAGAGAGCAATTTAATGGCTTTTACGAGAGGTTCATCAACTATGTCAACTTAATTTGGAAAAGGAATAACAATTGATTTCCTTTATGTATTATTATAATTTTATTACTTATTCTCCATTAAATGCATTTCCCTATGCATAAGAATTTTCCTTGAGTATGAGATTGAAAAATTCTTTAAGCATTAGATATTGAGTTATGTCCCACATAAATGTTAGGTTTAGTTTTTTTAACTTTTCTCTTTTAATATGTGACAATAAAAAAAAAGAATTATTTTCATCCATGCATAATTTGCTCCTATTCCAAACACAACAAAGTTTCCTTAAATAATATGCCAACTTCTTGCAATAAATCTTGATCTATTTCAGGAGCTTGTCTTTGAAATTAGGTAAGTGAAGCCTTCTTGCAAAAATTCCTTCAAATAAGGCAAATGAAACAATTTGTTTATGAAGCACAAACACAAGCACCTTAGGAGGAATCCTGGTGGTCTATTTTTACTCTTTCTTATATAAGTACACACACGAACACAAAATGATTTTTTCTTTGAAACATACGATGCCTTTATATAATTAAACTTATTCTTTTCTGATAATTTCTAATGTTTAGTGTTGCATATATTAACAATGAGTGAAAGCTAATAAGTATGAGAAGTAAGAAATGATGAATGAATATGAAAGCGAGTATGTTATATGGTAATTCTATGAATGGTCCAAAGGTTATGGAAGCGTCTGAAACCATATGTTATGTCTTTTGCTTCAATTAAGTTAATCAAAAGCATGTTAAACATGGTCTAGTATATAGGTAGTATAGATTATGTTTGAAAATAAGCAATTCATGTAACTTCTATAGTGGAATATTGGTATCAATATGAAATTTGTTATGTAGTGTTTGTTTATAATTAAAGTATGCAATTAAATTTGGTTTGTGCATTCCAGTGATTGTGAATGGATGGCTAGGTGACCTTATGCTTATAAAGGCCTTTTAGTGGGGTATATTAGGAGGTCTATAAAGTTACCAATTTATTCGCTAAATTCACCTATAAATAGGTGGAGGATGAGAGTAATTAGTGCATCTATTAGGCGTTTAAATTAAATAGTCCATAAAGAAAACATAGAAAAAGAAAGATGCATAGGTAACAAAAAAGGGGAACTAAATATTTTGGAGAATGAAATTTTATTATGAATTTTTAGACATGAAGAACATTAAATTATATTCTAATTTATAACCTTAAATTTAACAGACTTCTCCTATTAAAAACTCAACATTTCAAATATTCCCAGAAAATCTTATGAAGAGCAAAATGCACTTTATTGATAGCTCATAACCAATTTATCTACTCCAAAATAGGAACATAATAATGACAAACTAAAACTAATACTTTTACTCCACATAAATTAAGTAAGATGCACTAATTTGTAATACTCCTCCTTAGTGCATACTTATGGTTGGTAAGTCCAAGAGTTGCTTTAAAGCATTCAAACTTAGGCTTTTTTAAGGCCTTTGTAAATATGTGAACAACTTGATCATTTGTAGAAATTTTCTTCAACTCAATGTCTTGATCCAACACCTTCTTTCGATGGTAATGATGATGAATTTCAATGCACTTTATTCATGCATGAAATATTGGATTTGTACCAAGTCTGATGACACTTTTATTATTACATTAAACATATATATCATAATCAATTATACCAAAAATATCTCTCATCAAACGCTTCAACCAAATGCATCCTATCATTGCCATTGTTATTGTCATTTATTAAGTTTGAATGATAGGTAGAGCAATGGTGGATTGCTTATTACTGCAACATGAAACAATAGCAAAACCAATAATGAAATAGTATATGAGGTTGAGCAAGAATCATCTACATTACTTGCCCAATCTGCATCATATATCATTTCAATTAAAAAAATATTGTTCTTATATATAAGATCATAATTTGCAGTCCCCTTAACATAACTTAAATCCTCATAGCAGCATCTAAATGAGAAGTTCTTGGATTTTGCATAAATTGGGAAATGATTCCAACGAAATGTACAATCTCAGCTCATATGATCGTTAAATAAATTAAACTACCAATAAGTTGTCTTAATTTTCTAGTATCCTTTAATAGCTTTTGTTCTTTCATCAGCTTGAGATGTGGTTCCATTGGATTGTCTTTTTTCTTTTTTCCTCCCCTATGCCAAAATGTTGCCAGAGCTCATTTATATATTCTTTTTGAGAAATGAAGAACATTTGATTTGACCTTTTAACTTCTACATGAAGAAAACAACCAACTTCCTTCAAGTTCTTTGTCTTAAAACGAGTTAATAGTGCATTTTTCAATATAGAAATATGAACTTCATTATCTCTACTAATTTTCATATAGTCTAAGTATAATAAAACAAGTAAATACATATTTAATTCTAATTTAATGAACAAATTATAATATTCCTTAGAAAATTTGAATCCACAAAAGATAAAGTATTGACCAACTTTACTACACTAAGTATATGGTGCTCGTTTGAGATCATGCAACGTCTTCTTTAAGCAATATATATGGTAAGAATATTGTTTTGAAACATAACCTTTAGGTTGCTCTATGAATACTTCATAATCCATTCTCTAGTAAAAAGTGGATTATTTATATCAAGTTTCCATAATTTTCAAATCTTAAAATCTAAAAGAGAAAAATTGGATCTTAACATTAACATTTTTGCAAGCGTAGTTAATATCTCCTTATAATCTAACCCATAGTTTTAAGAAAAACTACGAGCAACAATTTTAGCTTTGCATTTATCAACATTCCTATTTGATATTTTTAAAAACAATAAACACATTTATAGGTAATATGCTTGTGATATTCTAATATTGACACCAACTTCCATGCCTACTTTTTGTTTAAAGCCTCAATTTCCCCTGGCATAATTGCTTCCTATTATAGACAATCTTTGGCTTTCTTATAACTTATTAGTTCTTCATCTACTACTTTAGTGAAGACGCATGAAGTAATAGTGCATTGATTAAGTTGTA
Source organism: Erythroxylum mucronatum (assembly GCA_027563825.1). Taxonomy (NCBI): domain Eukaryota; kingdom Viridiplantae; phylum Streptophyta; class Magnoliopsida; order Malpighiales; family Erythroxylaceae; genus Erythroxylum; species Erythroxylum mucronatum. Next base: position 5,720,716 of record JAOSBP010000002.1, on the reverse strand, counting down.
CCTTATAATCTTAGAGATAATTTGGTTGTCGTTTCTCTCTTGTAGATCTCCTTTAAACTTATTGGTTACCACCATCCAAATTTAAGATGTTTAAAGCTGGACACTCATCATTTTTTTGAAGCATCCGTGTTATTTTTTTGATATAATTTTAAATTCTCTTAATCACCATTAAGAATGGCTTCTTAAATGGAGGTTTTCTATATATAATAATAAGAAGATACCTTACAGAACATCACATCTCTAAAAGTGACAAAATTATTGGTTTCTAAATCCATACAACTCCACACTTTTCTACAAGAATCATATTCAACAAAAATACACTTTTTACTTTCAGGATAAGCTTAATTCACTTATATTTTTAAATATAAACATAACAAGTTGAACCAAATACTTGAAAGTAATTTACTTTTGGCTTTTCAACATATAAAAACTTTAAAAGAGATTTCTCTTTACCTAGTTATGAAGGTAAGTAATTTATTACATAACATGTACATTGAACAACTCTAGCCTAAAGCTTTTGAAGGATATTTTATTAACAAAGCTATAAGAGACTTACAGAAATAAGATAAGCAAACTCCCATTCAATAACACCATTTTGTTGAGGGGAATTTGGACATGTTTGTTGTAAAATACATTTCTTATTGCAATATGGGAAGAGATCACATATATTACCCTTTATTGTCACTCTAGAAGCATTAGATCTTCTTCCCAAATTCCTCATCTATAGCGTTTTCAAATTCAACAAACTTGGATAGTGTTTCACTCTTCTCTTTTAAAAATTTCACCTAGGAGTATTTTGAAAAGTCATTTAATAACACCATGATATAATGATATCCATTATAACTCGGTATTTATGTTGGCCCCACCAAGTCTGTATAAACTAGTTCAAATATGTTAGGTCTATAAATTGATGAATTCATGGAAGAAAGACGACGTGACTTACCAAATTGACGTCCTTTCTAAATTACATTTTCATGGACATTTTGGAAAGCTGAAATGTCATCCACTAACTTTTTTTTTAGAAAACTTGTTGCAACAGTTGTTAGTCTAAATGCAATGAATAAGGAGAGATCATGTCTAATGCCAGATTCACTTCAAGAGCTTAAATTCAATTATGAACTTAATTCCATCCTTATTATGTAGGGATTTAGATTTGTTTAAGATAAGGATCTTTGCAAGATAGAAATGTAATAGGTTTTGAGTAGGAAAAGAAGACAAAAATACATCTGACATCGTATTTATCACTATCTTTTCATTTCTTAGTAATTTTCTCTCAAAATTTCATCTTTTCTTCTATCCTAATATGTTGCTCAAATTAATTTAGAAAATTTTAAGATTTATTATGGCTATCATAATATGTTTCGAACTAACTGCTTGAATTGTGAAAATTAATCTTTTTAGACCAATAATCAATATCGCAATTAAATGAGATCTTTCCCTTGAATTAGAATTAAGTACCACTGAATTTCTTACTTTTATACTTAGTTAATTTGTTTTGATTTTTTATTAAATTTAGTTTATTAGTTAATTAATCATAACCTCGACCTTATTTTTTCAATTAAAATTAAGAAACTAGTTCTTATTTCTCTTTGGATTCAACCTAGTTCCATCACTACTATAAGAGTTCAGAGAATTAGAATTAAATTTGAGGGCTTCAACAATTTCATCAAAATTTTGGTGACATTGCTGGAGAATTATTTTAGATTTTCAGTTTCTTTGTGTTATCTTACAATTTACTACTAATCTTTTGCCTTGAATGACTAGTTCTTATCAGACAATGTTAGTGTCTTTATTTTCTATCTTTTTGTGTGTTAATTTTCTTTATTCTTGAGGTTTGAAGTTATACTTAATGGAAATTAATCCTGTTTTATGTCAAGGTATATTTTGGAACTAAATAGAAAGAACTACGCTAATTTTGGGAAAAAAAAAGAGCTGAATTAGATGTTAACCTTAATTAGACATGGCCTCGTGCAACAACCAAAAGCATGAAACGCAACACCTAGAGACCAAAACACAACGCAACACATGGAGCCCAAGACCAAAACGATAGTAGAAGAGTGAACCAGAAGCAAGGTTTTTGTGCATGAATAGTTAAATATACTAGCAACTTAAATTGTCCAATCAAGTAAACATTGAGCAGGTGCGAGTGAAACGCATGCGTTGGGTGTTAAACGCATGCGTTTAGGAGCATCCCAGGAGAATCGCATCAAGAGAAGGTTTTAATAGGGCTGCATTTTTAATTGTCCCATCAAACAATAGAGGGTACAACAAGAGAGTGTGGGGGCGTTGTAGGTGTGAGTAGTGAGCTGGGACAATTAAACCTAAATTGTCCCATCATGCTACAGGGGGCAAGCAACAGTGAGTGGAGGCGGCTGGGTGTGGAAGAAGAGAGTAAGCAGGAGACATGGTGTGTGGATGAACAGGAGTAGTGAACAATAAACCACTATGCTCTTTTGGATATCACTCGATAATTTTTTGTTCAACTGATGGGTAGACCATATATAGCAAATTAACAACTTGATCTGAAAAGATATTTCAACAAACCCTTAAACCAAACCATCAAAGATCTTCTAGCAACTCCTTGTGCTGATACGAAAATAGAAGAAGTTCTTTTGTCTCTGAATCCTTTTAAGGCTCCAGGCTTTGACGACTTCACTACCCATTTCTTCCAACAAACATGGAGCATTACGGATGAACTCTTCACTTAAGCTATCCAGGAAACTTTGTCCTTTTGTAAAATGGTAAGAGAAATCCATATACTTTCATTTGCCTTGTCCTTAAAAAACCAAAGCCCTCCTCCTTGACTGATTATAGAACTATTTCATGCTGCAAAACCTTCTATAAAGTTATAGCTAAGCTCCTAGCTAGTCGATTGAAAAAAACCCACATGGAGAGAGTCAACCCAACACAAGGAACTTTCATAGTGGGCAGAACCATGATCGATACTATGCTGCTTATGCAAGAACTACTAAGGAACTATCAATATGGTAAGAACCTGAAAAGCTCCATTTGGAAAAGAGACTTTTATAAAGTCTTCGATACAGTCAGTCGGGATTTCATTAAAGCTTATTTGCATGCTTTAGAGTTCCCTACTCAATTCAGGAATTGGATTAGGCTATGCCTTCAAACCTCTTCGGTAAGCATTCTTGTTAATGGTACTATTAGTGTCTTTATTTTCTATCTTTTTGTGTGTTAATTTTCTTTATTCTTGAGGTTTAAAGTTATACTTAATGGAAATTAATCCTGTTTTATGTCAAGGTATATTTTGAAACTAAATAGAAAGAACTGCGCTGATTTTGGGATAAAAAGAGCTGAATTAGACGTTAACCCTAATTAGAAATGGCCTCGTACAACAACCAAAAGCATGAAACGCAACACCTGGAGACCAAAACACAATGCAACACATGGAGCCCAAGACCAAAATGATAGTAGAAGCGTGAACCATAAGTGAGGTTTTTGTGCATAAACAGTTAAATAAACTAGCAACTTAAATTGTCCAATCAAATAAACATTGAGCAGGTGTGAGAGAAACGCATGCATTTAGGAGCATCCCAGGAGCAGAGCATCGGGAGAAGGTTTTAATAAGGTTGCATTTTTAATTGTCCCATCGAACAGTAGAGGGCAGCACAAGAGAGTGCGGGGGCATTGTGGGTGTGAATAGTGAGCTAGGACAATTAAACCTAAATTGTCCCATTACGCTACAGGGGGCAAGCAATAGTGAGTGTAGGCTTAAATAAAGCATAGTGAGTGGAGGCAGCAGGGTGTGGAAGAAGAGAGTAAGCAGGAGACATGGTGTGTGGATGAACAAGAGTAGTGAACAATAACCCCCCAACGTTATTTGTCCCATCGATGAATAGTGAATAGGAGAGCGCTGCATAAAAAGGAAATAAAAAGAGGGCTGTAATAGAAGGAAAGGACGATAGAAGAGAAGACCAACGCCTGCGACAGTCCCAACGCTAGTGACAGTCCCAAATACTTAGGAAAGATGGTGATGTTGGGTAACTATACTTTTATTTCTTGGTTTACGGAATCCTAGTTATTGAAATCTGAATGTTGTGAGACTTTGTTCTTTATTTCAATCAATTTATTAGTCAAGTATTAATTATTTTTCTGGGTCATTATTTGATTGTTTGATTTTACAGCTGGGTGCACAACTAGTTTGTGATTTTATTCAATCAAACGCTAGATTAAACAGGTTGACATTCAATTCTTTTAATCAAAAGTAGCGACTAGGATTTTTGTCTACTAAGTTAGGGACATGATTATAGGAAAAATAATTGTCTAGGCTAAATTTACATCGTATGTATGTTGTCTAGTTCGTCGATTTTCTTGATTTGTAAATATATTAATTAATTAAATCTAAGATCGTATCCAGATTATTAATTAATAAAGGTTAATTCAAATACATGTTTTGATTAACTAAACATAAGAGAAAATAGGTAAAGAAATTTACCATGACGAATGCTTAACTAATAAATTGTTTATTTTTAGTGTCGATTATCAACGCAAGTTTAATAACGAAGGAGATTGGAAACCAAGATTTGTTTCTATTGATTGTTAAATTCTCATTGTTTTGTTATTAGTTATTTTTCAATTTTGTACTCTGATTAAATTATGTTTAATTTACAATTTAACCCCCTAAGTTTTCGGTCAATGCACTATAGTCTAATAATAGTTCTAGAAGGCGATCTATAGAGAGAGAATAAAAACCATTCCAAAGGGTAGTCCTCCCCCTGATGATACTTATCTAGAATGTTAGAGGGTTTAATGACCCTCACAAACAAGCTATTGCTAGAGACCTAATTTTGGAGAAAAAGCCTTGTATATTAGGGCTACTAGAAACAAAAACCAAAGCTTCACCTCTCTATAAAGTCTCGAAATTTTTGGGTAAGGATTGGGCTGTTTGTATCAACTTATCTTCTCATTACAATGGACAAATATTATGCTTTTACCACACTAGCAAAGTTTCAATTCAGCTACAAGGGGAAAGTCACCAATTTTTGCATTTTTCTTGACAACTATACAACTCAACTACAAGGTTTGCAGTCTCTTTACTTTATGCTTAAAAATTTCAATTTCAGAGGACCTTGCTATGGACCTCTTTGCAACAATTGGAGGCTGCTATTTCAAATCCTTGGTTAGTCATTGGCGACTTTGATTGTATTCACAACAACACTGAAACTGAAGGAGGTAGGGGGATCTAGTTAGTATCAGGTAGGGAGCTTGAAGCTTTTGTCCAAAATGTTCCAGTGTCTGACCTTAGTTTCAGTAGTAGATTCCTCACTTGGACTAATAAGCAACAGGTTCCATATCTGATAGGAGGAAACTAGACAGAGCCACGGTCAATCTAGCTTGGTCGTCTACCTTCCTTCAATCTTTTGCTCACTTTGGCGATAACCTTCTAAGATGGTATCTTGACCCATAATATGTATAATTCATTATTCCGAGGAGCTCCTTTAAGGTTTTTCAATGGTATCAGCTAACAACCTAGATTTTTGGATCTTGTAATAGACTGCTGGCAACTTCAAGTCGAGGGGTATAAATCTTATCAACTTATGCCAAAAATAAGAAGAGTTAAATTAATTCTCAAGTAATTCTGTTCTCATAGCTCAGTTCACGATTGCAAAGTTTGATTATAAATGGATTAGATAGACTGTTACCAATACCCACATAACTCCCAGATGAGGGGTATTGAAATTCAGAGAATAATGACTATCGACAAGCTCTCTCCTTGCATTAATATACCCTTCAACAAAAGGCTAGGATTGCATGGTTGAAGGACGGAGATTAGAAAACTGCTTTTTCCCATGCTTCCTTATTAGCTAGGTGAAATAGCAACCGAATTATGCAATTTCTAGATGCACATGGAGTACATCACTCAAACCAATATGCTCTTTTGGATATCAATCGAGAATTTTTTGTTTAGCTGATGGGTAGACCATATATAGCAAATTAACAACTTGATATGAAAAGATATTTCGACAAACCCTTAAACCAAACCATCAAAGATCTTCTAGCAACTCCTT
>JAOSBP010000002.1:5704213-5714590 GCA_027563825.1 Erythroxylum mucronatum | reverse complement strand
CGCTTACCGCTACTACATTAATTTGTTTTAACGGAAGTGATTTCTTTTATATTTGGTTGCAGGCGACAGCATCACCACTAACTCCTATAATGGAATATTGGTGTCAATATGAAATTTGTTATGTTGTGTTTGTTTATAATTAGAGTATGCAATTAAATTTGGTTTGTGCATTCCAGTGATAGTGAATGGATGGCTAGGTGACCCTATGCTTATAAAGGCCTTTTAGTGGGGTATATTTGGAGGTTTATAAAGTTACCAATTTATTCTCTAAATTCACCTATAAATAGGTGGAGGATGAGAGTAATTAGTGTGTTTATTAGATGTTTAAATTAAAGAGTCCACAAGGAAAACATAGAAAAAGAAAGATGTATAGGTAACAAAAAAGGGAACTAAATATTTTAGAGAATGAAATTTTATTATGGATTTTTAGACATGAAGAACATTAAATTATATTTTAATTTATAACCTTAAATTTAACAGACTTCTCCTAATAAAAACTCAACATTTCAAATATTCCCAAAAAATCTTACGAAGAGCAAAAAGCTCTTTATTGATAGCTCATAGCCAACTTATCTATTCCAAAATAGGAACATAATAATGACAAAGTAAAACTAAAACTTTTACACCGCATAAACTAAGTAAGATGCACTAATTTGCAATACTCCTCCTTAGTGCATACTTATGGTTGGTAAGTCCAAGAGTTGCTCTAAAGCATTCAAACTTAGGCTTTTCTAAGGCCTTTGTAAATGTATGAACAATTTGATCATTTGTAGAAATTTTCTTTAACTCAATTTCTTGATCCAACACCTTCTTTTGAAGGTAATGATGATGAATTTCAATGCACTTTGTTCATGTATGAAATATTGGATTTGTAACAAGTTTGATGATACTTTTATTATTACATTGAACATATATTTCATAATCAATTATACCAAAAATATCTCCCATCAAATGCTTCAACCAAATGCATTCTATCATTGCGATTGTTGTTTTTGTTTATTAAGTTTGAATGATAGACAGAGCAATAGTGGATTGCTTATTACTGTAACATGAAACAATAGCAAAACCGATAATGAAATAGCACATGAGGTTGATCGACAATCATCTACTGTACCTGCCCAATCTACATCATATATCATTTCAATAAAAAAATATTTTTTTCTTGTATATAAGACCATAATTTGCAATCCCTTTAACATAACTTAAATCCTCTTAGCAGCATCTAAATAAGAAGTTCTTAGATTTTACATAAATTGGGAAATGACTCCAACGAAATATACAATCTCAACACAAATAATTGTTAAATAAATTTAACTACAAATAAGTTGTCTGAATTTTCTAGTATCCTTTAATAACTTATGTTCTTCATCAGCTTGAGATATGGCTCCATTGGAGTGTCTTTTTCTTTTTTACTTCCCTATGCCAAAATGTTTCCAGAGCTCCTTTATATATTCTTTTTAAGAAATGAAGAACACTTGATTTGACCTTTTAACTTCTACATCAAGAAAACAACCAACTTCCCTCAAGTTCTTTATCTTAAAACAAGTTGATATTTCATTTTTTAACATAGAAATACGAACTTCATTATCTCTAATAATGAACAAATTATCATATGCCTTAGAAACTTTGAATCCACAGAAGATAAAGTATTGAGCAAATTTACTATACTAAGTATATGGTGCTTGTTTGAGATCATGCAACATCTTCTTCAAGCGACATGTATGGTAAGAATATTGTTTTGAAACATAAACTTTAGGTTGCTCTATGAATACTTCATAATCCATTGTCTAGTAAAAAGTGGATTGTTTATATCAAGTTTCCATAATTTTCAAATCTTAAAATCTATAAGAGAAAAATTGGATCTTAACATTAACATTTTTACAAGCGGACTTAATATCTCCTTATAATCTAATCCATAACTTTAAGAAAAACTACAAGCAACAATTTTATCTTTGCATTTATCAACATTCGTATTTGATATTTTTAAAAACAATAAACACATTTTTAGGTAATATGCTTGTGATATTCTAATATTGACACCAACTTCCATGTCTACTTCTTGTTTAAAGCCTCAATTTCTTCTTGCATAATTGCTTCCTATTATAAACAATCTTTAGCTTTCATATAGCTTATTAGTTCTTCGTCTACTGCTTTACTAAAGACGCATGATGTAATAGTGCATTGCTTAAGTTGTACCTTATAATCTTAGAGATAATTTAGTTGTCGTTTCTCTTTTGTAGACCTCCTTTAAACTTATTGTTCACCACCAATCAAATTTGAGATGTTTAAAGCTGGACACTCTTCATTTTTTTGAAGCATCCATGTTATTTTTTCTGATACAATTGTAAATTCTCTTAATCAACATTAAGAATGACTTCTTAAATTGAGGTTTTCTATATATAATGATAAAAAGATACCTTATAGAGCATCACATCTCTAAAAGTGACAAATTCTTTGTTTTTAAATCCATACAGCTCCATACTTTTCTACATTAATCATAGTCAACAAAAAAAACACTTTTACTTTCAGGCTAAGCTTAATTCACCTATATTTTGAAATATAAACATAACAAGTTGAACCAAATACTTGAAAATAATTTACTTTTGGCTTTTCAACATATAAAAACTTAAAAAGAGATTTCTCTTTTCCTAGTTATGAAGGTAAGTAATTTATTACATAACATTTATATTGAACAGCTCTAGCCTAAAGCTTTTGAAGGAGATTTTATTAACAAAGCTATAAGAGATTCATAGAAACAAGATAAGCAAACTCCCATTCAATAACACCATTTTGTTTAGGGAAATTTGGACATGTTTGTTGTAAAATACATTTTGACTGCAATATAGGAAGAGATCACATATATTCTCCTCTATTGTCACTCTAGAAGCATTAGATCTTCTTCCCAAATTCCTTATCAATAGCATTTTCAATTTCAACAAACTTGGATAATGCTTTTCACCCATGTGTATTTTGAAAAGTCATTTACCAACATCATAATATAATGATATCCATTACAACTCGATATTTATGTTGCCCCCACCAAGTTTGTATAAATTGGTTCAAAAATGTTAGGTCTATAAATTGACGAATTCATGGAAGAAAGACGATGTGACTTACCAAATTGGCGTCCTTTCTAAATTACATTTTCATGGACATTTTGGAAAGCTGATATGTCATCCACTAACTTGTTTTTAGAAAACTTGTTGCAACATCTGTTAGTCTAAATGTAATGAATACGGCGAGATCATATCTACTGTCATATTCACTTCAAGAGTTTAAATTCAATTAGGAAATTATTTTCATCTTTATTATGTAGGGATTTAGATAAAGATCTTTGCAAGATAGAAGTGTAATAGGTTTTGAGTAGGAAAAGAAGACAAAAAATACATCCGGCACTGTTTTTATCACTATCTTTCCATTTCTTAGTAATTTTCTCTCAATATTTCATCTTTTCTTCTATCTTAATATGTTGCTCAAATTAATTTAGAATATTTTTAGATTTATTATGGCTATCATAACATGTTTCGAACTAACTGCTTGAATTGTGAAAATTAATCTTTTTGGACCAATAATCAATATCATAATTAAATGAGATATTTCCCTTGAATTGGAGCTAAGTACCACTGAATTTCTCACTTTTATACTTAGTTAATTTGTTTTGATTTCTTATTAAATTTAGTTTGTTAGTTAATTAATCATAAACCTCCACCTTATCTTGGGATCCAACCTGGTTCCATGACTACTATAAGAGTTCAGAGAATTAAAATTAAATTTGACGGCTTCAACAACTCGATCAAAATTTTGGCATCGTTGTTGGAGAATTATTTTAGATTTTTAGTTTATTTTTGTTATTTTACAGTTTACTACTAATCTCTTATTTTGTATGACTCGTTCTTCTCAGACAAGTAAATTGTAATATAACCCATAAATTGAGAATATAGCATGTTATTTAAGGAAAAAGACTAAGTAAGGAAGTGGTCATTTACCTCTAAAAGTGAAATTTGAGATAGATCTAACAATTGGTAAAAGTTATAATCTTCAATAAGTTAAAGAAAAGATGACAAATCCTAACACTAGAACGTTGAGGGAATTAGCAACACCAAATTTGTATTAGCAACCCTGACATATGATTTTAAAATGTTGAGGTAGGTTTCAAATATAAATCTAGTTTGATTTACGTACTCCCTATTTTTTGTAATATTTACAGGTGATGACCCACATAAACACCTGGAAGAATTTCATGTTGTATGTTCTAGAATAAAGCCATAAAAGTTAACAAAAGAACAAATTAATCTTAGAGCCTTTCCATTCTCATTAAAAGATAAAGCAAAGGATTGGCTATATTATCTTCCCTCTAGGTTAGTGACAACATGGAATGAGATGAAAAGGTTGTTCTTAGAGAAATTCTTTCATACATCTCAAGCAACCAATATTAGAAAGGAGATATGTGGGATAAGACAATTCACTGGAGAAACATTGTATGAATATTAAGGGAGGTTTGAGGAGTTATGTGCTAGTTGCCTACACTATCATATTCCTGACTAACTTTTAATTCAGCACTTTAATAAAGGACTATTACCAGTGGATAAGAGTATGGTAAATGTAACTAGTGGAGGTAGTAAAGAAAATACCAAAAGAAGCCAGTCAATTGATATCAAATATTGTCAAAAATTCTCAATAATTTGGGATAAGGATGGATAGAGTTATTAAGCACATGGATGAGGTCATTAATACGGACCTTAAGGATAAAATTTTAGATTTAACAGCTCTAGTTTGTCAAATGGTTGTAGGTTAATTATAATCGGCACAAGTGTGTGGAATATGCTCATTCTCTAGACATCCTATAGATATATTCCCTATATTGCAACAAGACTCCCTTAAGAAGCTAATACAATAGGGAGATTTCTTGGTCAACCTCAAAGAAAATATAACCCTTATTATAATCCATGACGGAGGGACCATCCAAACTTTAGCTATGGAAATCTAGGATGACAACAAAGATATCAACCTTACAATTTCAATAGACAACCTCAATCTCCTACATATGCTCAATCTCAATCTTCAAATTTAGTTATGTTTTTAAATGAAATTGTTAAGGCACTTGCTACTAATACTTAACAATTTCAACAGGAAACAAGAACAAGTTTTCATAAATTAGCAAAAATAATCACTCAATTAGTCACCTTAATTAGTAAATTGGAAGCATAAGCATCAAGAAAGTTTGTAAGCATAAGCATCAAGAAAATTACCTTCTCAAACAGTGGTGAATCCTAAAGAGAATATGAGTGCAATGACATTGAGAAGTGTCTTCCTTATCAATGGAGGTAGAAAACCACAACGAAGGAGAAAAGAAAGATGAACCTCCAATTTAAGATTTAATAAAGGTAAAAGATGATTTATCTTCACCGATATCAACTTATCCATGTGTGCCACTTTTCCCTTATAGGTTGGCTAAATAAAAAAAGAGGAACATGAAAGAGAGATCTTAAAAACCTTCAAAAAGGTGGAAATCAATATACCACTTCTAATAGCCAACAAGAAAATTCTAAAATTTGCAAAGATCTTGAAAGAACTATGTACACATAAAAGAAAATTAGAGGATAAGGAAATAATAACTTTGGGAAAAAATGTATCAGCTGTAATAAATAGGAATTACCAACAAATGCAAAAATCCAAGTATATTTACACTTCTATGTGTCATTGGCGATAAGAAAATTGAGTGTACCATGCTAGAATTAGGTGCATCTATTAATATCATGCCATACTCAATTCATCAAGCTTTAAATCTGAATTTTTTGCAAGAAACTAATGCGATTATTCAACTAGCTGATCATTCTTATGTTCATCCTATTAGTGTTAAAGGGGATGTTTTAGTCTAAATTAACAGTTTGGTATTTCTAGTTGACTTTTACATCTTCAAAATAGATGGAGACAGTGATGTAAATGCATATTTGATTTTTTTGGGAAGATCATTTATAAATATGGACAAGACAAAAATCGATGTGAATAAGGGTACTCTTTCCATTGAGTGTGATAGAGAGGTAGTGAAGTTCAATATTTTTGAAGCAATGAAGTACGCTGATGATTTTGAATCTATTTATCATATAGATATTATGGATTCATTTATGCAGGATATTTTTAAAGAAGAAGGCATTGATGATGAGTTAGAGATTAATGCTAAACTATAAGTTGAACAAGCAAGTTAATGAAACTTGTGAAGTTCTAGAATCATTATCAGTGATGTTAATAAATTCGAAAACTTTAAAAGCTGAAATTACTATAACTCACAAGAAAATGTTGCCTTCTATTTTGCAAGCTCTGAAATTAGAATTGAAGGTCTTACCTGATTAACTAAAATATGTCTATTTGGATGAAGGAGAGTCATTACCTACAATCATGTCAAAAAGGTTGACTAAAGGGTAAGAGGAAATGCTAGTGGTAGTATTTAAAGAGTACAAAGTTGCAATTATATAGAAGTTTGAGAAGAAAAGGCCTTATCGAGCATAACGATATTAAACAATTACGTTTTTTTGGGAGATAACCCAAAATATGATAGTTTTTATTAGTTTTATTTTAGTTATATATATTTTTCATTTGCTTATTTTTTTTAGGCATTAGTTTATTGGCTTAAAGGGGAATGGGTCTTAAAATTCCATTATACTAAATTTCATAACACATGATCACATCTTATATAATTTAGTTGTCAGGATTAAAGACTCAAAATTCTAGAATACTAAATCTCAGAAGCCACTCGTTATGTAATTTAACTTTCTAGAATGGAACCCCTAAAACTCTAAAATACTAACATTCATAAGACATAATCATGCCTTATACATGTTAGTACTTTTTTCGATTTTTAAAAAATTTTAATTTTTTAAACAAGTAATTAAAAATAAATAATTAATTAAAAACATAAATAATTAGAAAGCATAAACAAAAAATATATTTTTTAAAATACTAAAACTAAAATTTTATAAAATTTACTAGTAATAAAATTATTTAAGAAAAAAAACCCTAACGTCTTTTGTTTCTTGTTTCAATAGACACATTAAGCACATCAACCACAACACCTAGCCAGTAATCCACAGTAACAACCACCAATGCCCATTTTATTGTATTAATGTCCTATTTATTTTTCCTTGATTTTTATTAATTAATTTTAGTTGCTTTTATTTTTATTTTTATTTTAGTTATTACTATGTTGTTTTAATTTTTTTGAATTAGTTTTTTGTTTATAATTGTCATCATTATGGAACATTTTAAAGATACTACTTAAACAGCAGCAAAAGAAAAGTCTAAAGTGAATCCAACTACACAAAACCAATTCGCCTTAGGACCTACCACAAGTATCCATAGGAAATATGCTCGAATAGCAAAAAATACTTCTATCTTGCCACCAGCTGAATCATACGTATGCAAATATATCACTTTTAACTCTAAAGAAAGAAAACTACACTGCTCCCAAAAATTGATATATTAATGCGATGTTTCTTGATTTTTAATTATTTAGGAAGGAAGGCCATGACTTTTATTTGTGATAAAGCTGAATTAATTTATTTGATGTATTGTAAACAAAGTACACATCAATTTGGTCGACAACGCAATTTAACATTATTATCTCTTCTATCAAGAATTTATGCCTTAGTTCCCTTACTCATTTAGCTATTAACCTTAATATGTTTTATGTAACTGATACTAATATGCATATCATTTATGAGATGGAATTGTTGGACAGAGCTTGTTTAAGCAGGATGAGGTTAATCGAGCAAAAAAAGAGAACATTTTGTTTTATACCATATGATCCCCCTAAAGAAGTTCATCATCAACACAATAAGAGGATCATGATGTTTCACCACCTGTGTATCTTCCGACTCCACCAATTCAACATGAGCATCATTTTTTACTGGAGAGGTTGAAACATAAAATTTCTAAACTAGAGAAGAATTTAGATGCTTTGTGCTAATTTATAAGGGTGATATCTCCATCTCCACCGACACTATAGTACATCTTATTTCAGATGCTCACAACTCAAGGGAGTCTTCATGTAACACCCCACTCTTGCAGGACCCGAACCCGACATCGATGGTGAAATCCGAGTCTGTGCCTCGCGAGGGTGGCATGCTAGAGGAATGAAACAATCAGAAGTTGGTATATATAAAAAAATTTATGAAGGATCACAAACATAATGTACGGAGATCCATAACCAAATTAGGCCCTATTTCATTCATAAACATTTTCAGTTACACATAACAACCAGTACACAACTCATCAGAAATTCACTAATCACTTAGGGCCCATTACAAATATAAAACATTATAGTCATAATGACTTTACATTACAGCATAACTCTATTTGTATACACATGGTACAAACATTTCGGAACCCATTATTGATACAAAAATCACAGAATACAAATTTGTACAAAATAATAAAATACAGAATGTAGACGTAAACTGATCCCGACCTCTATCTTTCATTTGCATGCAGTAGGAATACTCCCGTTTGTCTAACAGGGTACTCTTCAAAGCCTGAAAAATAATTGCAAATTTTGGGTGAGTTTTGCAAACTCAATGACTGACCATCATCGATGGCTCGCCCAATCACATAACACATAATTCACATCATTACACATTGCACACTTCACATTCAATACAATTTAATCACTCATATTATGCATATGCAATGCACATGAGACTCACTTTCCATTTGTTATTTTGTTGTGACCGAGTGCCTAAACTGTCTCATATAGGGCTCATTGATAACTATCTCTTATCCACTTGGGAGACACAGGGCTCATTCAACGTTGAGCATGAGGCTCTTATTCACTTTTGAGCTCGAAGCTCATTTTCACTCGTTGAGCTTTAAGCTCTGATCGGTGGCTACTCTGGTCACAATAACCATTATATTTCATGCATTCATGAAATGAAATGCATCACTCACATTTGCATAAACTCATTCATTCCCATATCATCAGACCTTAGTTCGGCATTCAACATTAGAGTTAAGACTTCACATTTTCATTCATATGCAAATGCATAATCAAAACACATTTAATAATCACATTAAATACACTTAGTTCATTCAATTCACATTCAATGAGCACTTCAATATTTCCTTCATACCACACATTCATCGGACCTTCTGTCCGGAAACCAAACACAGTCAATCACATTTTTATATTGATTCAGTTCAAATATCAAACAATAAAGTGAGACCATCTCGGTCTACTCACAGTACGCTCCATATTAGCATTTGCTTCCAATTTCTAGGAACGCCTTAATGTAGACATTTAACCTACACAACCCATTTATGTAAGATACACATACGTCACAATTTGTACAATCATAAGTGTTTAATAATGCACATGACTGAAATGAAATATGTATAACGCATGTTCATGACAATCCCGGGTATTTTACCAATAATTTCTTTACAAAATCATTTCCATTTCAAAACTCACCTAAGTATAATTTATACTTAGGTTTATGCCCCACTAAAATCTCCATTCCTTTCTCATTGTCTCACTTCAGAGATTTTCCAAATCACACTTTCGGGTAATTTGGACACCAAAATCACTCAATTTGGTTCAGTAAATAGGAAGATATGCCTCAAATATTTTGGGACTATTCTTATCCAAAAATAGTGTACTATATCTAACTTCCATCCAGAATTTGAATATCTTAGAAAATGAATCAAAATTAGACTTCTTCAGATACTTCATAGCCCTATTTCTCTACTTTACTCCAAATCAAAAATCATCTCATTTGGATGATTAAAGATCAAGATATAACCTAACTACCCAAACATGTTTAGTGAAAATACACCAGTTCATACTCTCCAACAGATCCCTTCATTTCTTTTGATCAAACTTTTACAATTCAACACCAATTACTACAAATTTTCATGGAGATATATGAAAATGTGTTAGGAATCTATTTCTTTAGGAATCAAGTCATTTATCTATTTCTTTAGGAATCAAGTCATTTGGAGGTCTAGAGAAGAAGTTATGATCAAAAGAAGCAACCATGTTTATGTCCTCACTCCTAATGAAGCTATGTTAGCGTGATTAACATAACTTTCACAAATGATGTCAGAATGATTTTATTGTTGACGGTTAGAGAGAGGACTTCAAGATCTACAACTTTCATGAAGACCTCAAAGCAAGATTCTGTCATTTAAGAGACACACTGCCATGTGAAATCACACGGTCAGACCGTGTGTCTTTCGAGTCAGATTGTGTTTTCTACATTAAAAACACACGGCCCGTGTGAATTTACACGACCTGACCGTGTAACCTTCAGGTTTACTAAATTTTTCATTTCCAAAACCCTTCCAAATGATCCTAAACCCATTCTAACATCACATATACTCTTAATC
>JAOSBP010000002.1:5660789-5694988 GCA_027563825.1 Erythroxylum mucronatum | reverse complement strand
ATTATTATACTTCTATTAAAAATAATTATATGTAAATTAATACATCAATTAATAACTTTTATTTTGATGCATTCAGCTCCAATACACAACCTCTTGGATATGATTGAACAAACTTAGACTAATGGGAATGGTTAAAAATTAAATTTGCAGGGACAAGATAAATTGGTTTTCTTTATATTTTTTTTAAGTCATGTCTTTAGAAGTCATTTTACATATAAACGGTTAATACTAAACAGCTAATTTTACCAAACATCTCTAACAAACAGCTAATGCAATCTACTAGTCAAATCAGCTGATAGAATCAGCTATCAGGTAACAACTAATGCAATCAGCCGATTGCCAAACAGAGCCTTTGTCTAATTTTGTTTTCGTATGTCATCAAAAACAAACACGTCAATGTCTAAGTACCACTGCCAGGATAGTTACGTGTTAATCTTCCATAAAAGAAGTCGTTCAACGCCGTGAGGAATACATTTTCCAGTTCTATGCACAGCTTAGAATTGTCGTTCCCCATCTTCCAATTAGAAGTTCTTAATATTTTAGTTTTCAGAGTATATATTGAATAAGAATATATAATAGTTGAAAAATGTTGAATTAGCAAAGATTTCGAACATTATGTTAACCTTTAAAGTGAACTAAACAACTTTATAACTAATAGGGAGGATGTGAATTTTACTATATATACTAAGCTCAACTTCAACTTAATGGATCTTCTCATTTAAACTCCAATTACATATAACACATTTTATGTATTATTGTTGTTGAAAACAGAATACGAATATCTTTCTAATTAACAAGAGTTATCCCTTTGAGTGCAAAATCCATTTTAGGGAATATTTATGTATCATAGAATTTGATGCTAAGAATCTTCGCTATTAGGATGATTAGACATTATATTGATTAAATTGTATGATCTATATCCCGATTTTAAAATATATAATATGATGGAAAATTCATTAAAATTATAGTTTATTAGACCAACAGATATGTTAAATCATGAAGATATTCTTATCCATTCAAGTAGTTTAATATAGTTTAAATAAATAAAAATGACATCTAATTTAGGAAAAATATCCAAAATTCAACATAGAACTGTATTTATCTTCATTTAAGACCTCTTTTTTGTGCACTTAACTAATAATACTAGAACTAAAATGTGGCGTTAATTACCACGTATTCATGTTGCAGTGGCACCTCCGTTCCAAAAGCTAGCCGACGGTTCCCTAACTTCAGTGTTTATAGTGACCTCGTGATGCCACCAAAACATCAAAAGTGATGCAAGGCTTTCGCACTATCAATAAATTCCTGCTCCCGGAACCACAAGAATCGGCATGGCAAGTATTGCAATCGTAACAATCACCACATTATGTCCAAGTAGTAAGTATCGTCCACGATGCCACAAGTCAGACGAGTGAAACAAGGACAACCAAAATTGGTCGTGGGGCACCCAAAATATTTTCAGATTAATATTGTTTGAGAGTGATAATGGGTTAGACTTGTCAATATTAATTAGTTGAAACTTATTCTTTAAGTTACATGTTTAATAAATAATTATGTAAATATTATATATTTAATAACAAGTTCTACCACCATGAAAATAATAAAAAAAGAGCAAAATATGTACCGTATTGATAGTTTATTTTAATTGCTGTTGCTTTGACAGCAAATAATGTTACATATATACAAATATTTCTATTAGATTCTAAATTGAATTGATGTGATGTATTATTGTCCATTCTTACATATATAAATATTAATCATACACTTATTTCAGTAATGACATGTGAAATCAATTGTCAAATACAAAGGCATTTGTCAATTTCTACAAAATATTAATCATACACTTATTTTAAATAATGACTTGAAATTAATCTTAAAATATAAATATTAGAATTTTTAATATAGGCAGAGTGTAAGATCCACTAACAAGAATTGAGCTTGAGTCAACTATTGTTAAAATGACTAGAATTGGTCATTTAGATAGTTGACCCTTATCACTTATAAACCCTTTAACAATTTCATAATTAGTCAAAATGAGATACTCTAACACTCCCCTTCAAGTACAGCTGAGACTAAACATCCAATTTTGTCACTTGAAATAAATGCAATGGTAACTGGACCGAGCTGCTGGAACCGGACATCTAGATAAATAAGCGAGAAATTAATAATCCGGATCAAACATACTCTGATATCATATTAAAAGTTTTAATATAGATAGAGTGTAGAATTTACTAACAAGATTTTAGTAATTTTTTCATATTAAAACCTTTTAATATTTTTATGTTTAGTCAATATAAAATGCTCTAACAATATACTCTTTTGTTTATAGTTGTGATTATCATCAAAAATTTGAGTGAAATTCAAATTCAAAATAGATATATATAACTAAGAATGTAACAAATTTCAATGATATCATGAAATCAGTGATAAGAGATGGCGCTGACGGTACAATGGTATGAAACCGGATAAGTGTTTGTGATGATGATTAGTTAACATAATCAAAATAATAGAATAATGAGATGATGTTGAAACACTTGTCAATCTTATTGGATCGGATAAGACTTCCCTTATGTTCTATCCAAAAGTCAAGCATTTGCTTTTCCCCTTTCTTCTCGGCCGGCACCTCTTTTCAAGCAACCGCTTTCATATCACAGACAATCAACCAAATATTAATAAAACTAACGTATTAAACGGAGCCGACAAAGTTGAACATTTTAAAATCTGTCTTCCGTTCACTTTTATTTTAATTATAAAAGTATTAAAAATATCAAATAAAAATATTCCATATTCATATTTGGAGGACTTCTTATGATCAAGATTTATAACGAGACTAAAAAATCTAAAATATTTTTGAAGATAAATTAGACTCATTATAACAATGGATTTTTATTAAAGAAATTTAGCTTATAGTTACATTTTATTTACGAAAGTTTTATGATTGTGAACTATTAATTAATAAAATTAAATCTCTTTATTTATTAAAAATTTAGTAACTTTCTGATTTTACTTCTTTTTTTCATTGTAGTTTTTATTTTTATATTTTAATGTGAAAAAGAAATAATTATAAAATATTTCTAAAAATATATATTTTGAAATGATATAATTTAAAACTTATCACTTGATTCAAATTGGTTGGATCATTAAATAATTTATTTAAAAAATGTTATAGATACTCTATAATTTATTTAGCTTACAAGAGTAATAATTATTATTAGAAAAAAGATAAAGAACTCTCACCGATTTTCCTTTAGAGTCAAATATTTAAATAATCATAAAAATAATACTATTTTAAAAGATAATATCATAGGTCAAATGAATTACATTTATAAAAGCTTGAATCGTAAATTTACATTAAAAATGTCTTTTTCGGAAAGAGCAAACACCAGAGGATCAAGTTAAATATTTTTAAAAAAAAGGTTAGGCAAGTTTTTTTTTTAATGGAGTTAGGCAATTATTTTGAAGTTTGAAATCGCGAGGACGTTAAACTATTTCGAAATTCCACCAATGTGAATGTAAGATAGGAGGAGAAAGATTCTTGAACGCAACTTTAACAGTAGTTATCGACCAAGCACGCCGATGCCAACAATTTTAGAAGTGATGCTTTCGGTTTTAAGGAAAGTGCCAAAGTGAAATGGAGAGAGCAAGATTTGAGTTCAGATCTTCTGTTCGGCTTTTTAGAAAAGTGCCAAAGTGAAATTGAGAGAGCAAGATTCGAGTTCAGATCTTTTGTTCGGTTTTAAGGAAAGTGCCAAAGTGAAATGGAGAGAGCAAGATTCGAGTTCAGATCTTCTGTTTAATATTATCGTGTCTTATTGTGTCCAATAAATCTCAGTCATTTACTTATGTGGGTCTCGCATAGAGTCTACGTGAGTCCCGCAAAATAAATGACTGAGATTTCACGAGACAGAATAAGACAGAATAATATTGAACAGAAGACCTGGACTCGCAAAAGTCCACCACCCAATTCATATCATAAAACGTCGTAGTGTCGCTGTTGGTAGGGGACCTCTTCCGTGTTATGAGTGGAGACGACCAAGTCGACGGCTTATATGGGTAGAAAATGCACGTTCAGAATATACTTATAAAAATAAACGAAATCTTCATTGAAGTGTGAACCCATCAAATCGATGAAGAGATATATAAAAAATCAGAACAATTCCAATACTTAATACGTTCTAAGTTATGGATCCCATTCAAAGTCTCTCGCGATATTACAAGATGACTTAATTATTAGTTAGGTGAATCGTCAGCATTTTCTTTTTCTTTCAAATAAGGAGATAGACTATATATACACATACATAAACACTGGGATTTAAACTTTAAAAAAGAAAAGAAAAGTTATTTAATTTTTAAATTAAATACAAAACCAATTAAATTTAAGTTAAATTAATAATTTAAAATAACTATAGCAAATTATTAGTTTGAATATATTTTTAATATTCAATTTAAATTTTAAGTTGAAAATTTGTAATAGAAATCTTATAAAAAGAATTTTTTCTAAAAATTTTACCCTAAAATCTTTTTTTAAAAATTAATTAACCAAACCATAACTATATATATGGGCGCTATAGATTAAAGAATTTAAATTTTTGATTAAATACACTCTTTTAATATTTGATTTTTATATTATGTCCTAAAAATGAATAAGAAGATATAAAAATTGAAAATTTACTTTATTAGTAAACTAAAATGTAAATTTAATGTATATTATCTTTGAAAATTGACATTGCATACAATTTTACATACTTTGAAAATTTCTTTTTATGTATATACTTAAAAAACTAGAACATATGTTACATTGAATTACGTATGAAAAAGAGTTAGATTTCATGTAATTAAAATAATTTTTTAAAAGAAAGAATTATGAATCGTATCTAATACCGATACAAGAATTATAAAATATCCCATCTAATATCCTTAATTTTTTTGTTTTGAAAGAGAGTAATATCCTTAATTAAACATCTGGTTGGTAAGCTGCTCGTCGTACGTTAAACAGGAACTTAACGGAAAAAAAAAGAAAAAAACGAAAAGAAAATGAAAATGGCGATGCGATGCGATGGGGACGAGGGGTGGGTGTGGACTTGGGAAGGATGGAACATCCCAAGTTTGAAAACTGACACACAAGGAACCTGACCGCAAATGTTTCCACATTCGCAAATCAACTTCCTAACGTCAAGCTTTAGGGGTCCACTAAACCAATGAAGTGGGACCCAAAAGCGTCTCCTTCTCTCCTTTAAGCTTTTGAGTTTTGACTTTTCTTACTTCATACGTGGCATCTCTGGGACCCACAACTGTTTCGAGGGGTTTTTTGGTAATAAAAAAACATGAAAGTATATTCAACTAAAATAAAAATACAGAACTGCGTATATGATCGGAAGTTTTGTTTTCTTTTTTGTTGTTTTGACGTTCGTCTTTGTCTGCAAGCAAAGTTACAAAGAGCTGCCCCCCCCAGGGTTTGTGATTTGTCTTATTCAATCCTGCTCAGTTAGTTTGCAACTGCAGGGAGGCTATTCGTTTTATTTTCTCGGAAACCAAGCGGGAAACAACAGCTGAAGTATTCTTTTGCTTTTTCTCTGCGTACGTCTTTGTTTTTTTTTTTTTATATACCTTTTCTCGTGGGAGTAAAAGGAGGAGGAGAAATAGAAAAAACACTTAAAAATGTTCGCTTGGTTTGTTGTCAAAAACAGAACGTTAGTGAACCTGGTACCCATTTTAATCCCTGTCCATTCCCTTCTGTATCTGGTTAGTTTTCTTTCTTTGATATTTATGGACTTCATTCACAGCAATTCCTTTTTGTGAACATAAATGACAGTGATGCTGACAGGCACGGTGGGTTGAATGTGCCAGCTGTTTCGAGGTATATTGCTCTTTTTTCATGTCCATTCTTATACTTACACCACTCTCCTTCTTCTAGGGCATTTGAGTGCTGCTTTTTGGTTTATTATATACCCTTTCCCCCTTTTTTCAAACACAGGGATCGAGTGGTGGGTAGGATTTTTGTGAAAGGCAAGATCTTTTTTATTTTTGGGTGTTGGAGGAGGGGCTATCTTCTTGTCCACTATCAATGGTTTCTATGAGAAGTACAGAAATAACAAAGGTTAGATGAATGCATGTTTAGACTTTATTTGAAGCCATCCATCAAATTCAACCCAACTAACAGGAAGGGATAAGTACTTCAAAATCCATTGATTTTGATTTTGATACTAGTTCAGGCAATTATTTTGTTTGTTGTTTTTAAATTATGTGTGTATATGTGAGTAGGAATAGAGCTATGGCCTGTTATTGTTACCGTAGTTGCATGTTGTCCACAATGCTGGTAGAATAAATAATGTATATATATCTGCCGTGTTGGGACACTAATTGATCGATAATTATAATGCATTCATGCTTGGTTTTATGACATCAAGTTGCCTTTTGGCTTCTCCGAAAGACATGATCGATCACTGAACTTTTCGTGTACTGAATAATTTACCTTCTGGGTTTGGTTTTGACGTTAGACGCTCTATTTTTTATGCCCTTTTTTCAGCTAAGAAAATGTTCCAGTGTGTGTTTTTCCTTGATGGTCAGGATGTTTTATGCAAATCTGTTTTCTCAGCCATGTCTGTACGTATGTTTAGACATTAATCTACTGGAACATAAAAAGTGAGGCCAAGGCCTTTTTCCTGTTCGCGAGTGCTTCTTCATCAGATTCAGAGTTAATAAGAAAAATCAAGTTGAAAAGAAAATCAGTTCCATTAGTGGCAATAGTAGTCCCGCAAAATCTGTAAAGTTCTATTCACTTTATTCCACCTAGTTTTAAAAAGAACCTCTCTACTTTTGTTGATTTTTTGCGGAGGACATGAGTTGCGTTTCACTTTTCTGACTAGAAAATTCTCAAGCAACGAGTCCCCACCTTCAGTTCAAGCCTCTTTTTTGACTTTGTAGGTTATTAGCATTTGATAGCATAACAAATATAAAAAGCAATTGTAAGGACGAGAAAGAAATGAACTTCGGGCCTTCAGTTCCTTATTGTTGACACCAGTATTTACAAGTCAACACCCCTCTCAAACTGCATATTTTATTCTACAAGCACTTCGAGTTATGGAGGAGATGATCATTAGTGACATCAATCAGTATTTAAAATACGCTGTATCACATAAAAACTTGTACCCTGCATTTGGCAGGTATATGATCTAGATTCATTAGCTTATACAAGAGAACGTATCCTTCTGACAGATAGGAAGGTTTGACTTACAACCTTTCCGGAATAATTATATAAGCAGTAGCTGCTACACCCTATTTACAATCTTAAAGGCTTTGCTTCTTTCGTGCACTGGTTCTTGCCTAAGCATCTCCCTTGCAGCAGTAACTTGAGCTTTTTATTCGTCTTTTCACATAAATATGAAATGAACATCGTCTTGTTTCTGATATTGATTTAGTTTCCTGCACTACAGGAGATATAACTGTCAATGCCTTCAATGGTTCATTCAACTGAAGAGGAACATGAAATAAAGGAGAGAGACGTTAGAAGCTTGTCGTCATTCCATCACTCTCAAAATGGACCTTACATGCATAAGGTTGGGGTGCCTCCTAAACAGAATCTGTTCAAGGAATTCAGTAACACAGTGAAAGAGACCTTCTTCGCAGATGACCCTCTACGTCCTTTCAAGGACCAACCAAGGTCTAAGAAATTCATCCTGGGCATCCAAGCAGCCTTTCCTATCCTTGAGTGGGGAAGGAATTATAATCTAACCAAATTCAGAGGGGACCTTATTGCTGGACTGACAATTGCTAGTCTTTGCATTCCTCAGGTAGATTATTGTCGCAAATACAATTCACAAGAAACAGAAACATTTCTGACTTCTCTTTCCTTGATTGACAAAATCAGGACATTGGGTACGCAAAGCTTGCAAATTTGGACCCCCAGTATGGACTATGTAAGTTTCACTTTCTTGGTTTGTTTGATCTTTTTCTTTCACTTGAGCTTACAATTCCTGTGGTTCATGTTGGACATGTTCATCAGACTCCAGCTTTGTCCCCCCATTGATATATGCCTGCATGGGTAGTTCAAGAGATATAGCAATAGGTCCAGTAGCTGTGGTGTCTCTTTTATTGGGAACTCTTCTTCAGGACGAAATTGATCCAGTTAAAAATGCAGCTGAATACCGTAGGCTTGCATTCACAGCCACTTTTTTTGCTGGAATAACTGAAGTAACTCTCGGGTTTCTAAGGTAATTCAACAACTTCATTTGGTAATATTTTGAGGCATATCTACACTGTTAATAGTAAATTCTGATCAATTAAATCTATAATCTAGCTTCATTCAGAAGTTATCTAGATTACATTTCAATATTGTTACTTCATGTTGAGGGTTATGTTGTAGGTTGGGTTTCTTGATAGATTTCCTATCACATGCTGCTATCGTTGGTTTTATGGGTGGAGCTGCTATAACAATTGCTCTACAACAGCTAAAGGGTTTTCTTGGAATTAAGAAGTTCACCAAAAAGAGTGACATAGTCTCTGTAATGCGCTCAGTTTTTAACTCAGCTCATCATGGGGTAAGATGGCTCTCACTTGCTCCTTCCCCTATTTTCTCCTTTTGCTTTCCTTACGATTGAAAGTGAAAGCAAAAACCTACAGAATAGGATTTCTAAAGGAAGTGTTCATTGATGAATATTTTGTAGTGGAACTGGCAGACTATAGTCATCGGTGCAAGCTTCTTAGCTTTCCTACTTCTTGCCAAGTACATTGTAAGGATATCCAACTGCTGTATCATTTTACAGATAAATTGTGGCATCATTCCTAACTTTTGCATTCTGCTGATGATCAGGGGAAAAAGAACAGAAAGTTCTTCTGGGTACCAGCTATTGCCCCATTGATATCTGTTATTCTATCAACATTTTTTGTGTTTATAACCCGGGCAGATAAGCAAGGCGTTCAGATTGTAAGAATACCCTATTACTCACTAATATTTAGTCCTCTTGATGGAAAACAATTGTTCTAGCTGCAATTAGGGCATCAAATTAAGTAGCAACAGCAGACCTGAGTAGATACTGATTGATCTTTTGATGCTTGAAGGTGAAACATATTGAGAAAGGAATAAATCCCTCTTCTGTGAATAAAATATACTGGAGCGGTCCATATCTTGGTAAAGGTTTTAAGATTGGTGTTGTGGCTGGAATGATAGGATTGACGGTAAGGCATTTTCTAGACCATCCTCATACTAAGAAAGTTAGATTGTTAATCTTAAGCTAAGCTATTTGTATGTGGTCTTTCTTCTTGGAATGGATTCATTAGGAAGCCATGGCAATTGGAAGAACGTTTGCGTCTATGAAAGACTATCAAGTGGATGGAAACAAAGAAATGGTGGCACTAGGAACAATGAATGTGATTGGTTCACTGACTTCATGCTACGTTTCGACAGGTGAAGAAAACCCTCAAATAGATAGTTAATAGATCATACTTCTAACAACAATATAAGTGTCTAACAAATGTGATGAGTGCATCATCATATGTGAAAAACTATCCACATTCTGAGAAAAGCTAAAGCATAAAGGGCTATCACTTTAACAATCACCTATCTTCAGTCACTTATATATTGTTGACAAATGCGACGAGTGCATCATCCTATGTGAAAAACTATCCACATTCTGAGAAAAGCTAAAGCATAAAAGGCTATCACTCTAACAATCACCTATCTTCAGTCACTTAAGAACTTGTTAGAATAACTAGATACCAACTTCCAAATAAACTTTCCCTAATGGATGGTTGACTTCTATGCTAAGTTTATTATGTAGATGGACTTGTGAGTGGTGTATAAATACTTGTTATTTATTTGAGTTTTTATACATGCAGGTTCATTTTCTCGATCAGCTGTAAATTACATGGCTGGCTGCCACACTGCAGTCTCCAACATTGTTATGTCAGTTGTCGTTCTTCTGACTTTGGAATTTATCACCCCTCTTTTCAAGTACACACCAAATGCAATCCTAGCTTCCATCATTATATCAGCCGTGATTAGCCTAATTGACTATGAAGCAGTTGTGTTGATATGGAAGATTGATAAGTTTGATTTTATTGCCTGCATGGGAGCCTTCTTTGGAGTGGTTTTCGTCTCTGTTGAGATAGGCCTCTTGATTGCAGTAAGAATTAAATGGCCACCGTCTGAATTGCACTTGAACTTACAAACTAACTATGGATGGAAGAATCTATTAAAATACAATCTAAATTTATGTCATGGCAGGTCTCTATATCCTTTGCTAAGATTCTATTGCAAGTCACTAGGCCCCGGACTGCAATTCTTGGGAAGCTACCAAGGACAAATGTGTACAGAAACACTCAGCAATATCCAGAATCAACAAAGGTTCCAGGTGTTTTAATTGTCAGAGTCGACTCGGCAATTTACTTCTCCAATTCTAATTATATTAAAGAGAGGTGGGAATGCTTTTTGGACAATTTTTGACTCCTAATCTTTTCTAAATTCAACAGTTCATGTGGTTTCTTGGTTGTTGATGCAACAAAAGCCATCATCCAAATAGGGCTATATCTACAGTGTCCAACATTTACATAGATCTTTCATTTCAAATTAGTTTTTGATTCAGAAACTAGCATGCTCAAGGCATTTGTCTTGACTTTATGACCATAAGAGCTAGTTATTTTAGCAGTTTACATGCCTCAAGCATCCGAGCGTTTATATCCTGTGTAATAATGGAAATTCTTACTTTATAACTTTTTTAACGGCTAGAACTCCAGCAACTCTTTGATAGAGTAGATTTTTTTTCCTTTTCAGGATATTGAGGTGGCTAGTAGATGAGGAAGAGAAGGGAGTCGCATCCCATCAACCAAGAATCCAGTTCTTGATAGTAGAGATGTCACGTGAGCTGTTCTCTACTACGCTTATTTGTTTGTTTGTCTGAAACTCATCTCATATGCATTTTTGCTTACTCTTTGACAGCTGTTACTGACATTGACACGAGCGGGATTCATGCTTTTGAAGAATTATACAAGAGTCTCCAGAAAAGGGACGTTCAGGTAATCACTGTTACTAGACTCTCCTAAAGTGTTAAACGTAATTTAAAACTATAGCACCAACAAAAGCTGAAATATTTGTGCTTCAGAAGTTTCCAAGTTACCTTAACAGAAGTGTCTTGTGTTGTTGGACAGCTTATCCTGGCAAATCCTGGACCTATTGTCATCAACAAGCTTCTTGCCTCCAATTTCGCAGACCTGATCGGAGAGGACAGAATCTTCCTCACGGTTGCAGATGCTGTGGCCTCATGTTCTCCAAAACTTGTGGAAGCTGTTTGAGGATGTTGGGAAAATAGTAGATAATAAGTTGAGAGAAATGTGGTTTCATAGCAATGTATCTGAAAGACTCTGGAGGTTTTAATGCTTAGTTGAATAGTTGTAGGTGGAGGGGTGTCACTGTAAAGTCAAAGTGAAGTGCTTAGGGGCAGAGCAAAGATGAAGTATACTCACCAATAAGGTTCACTATCTTTCAAGGGGTTTAGTGCTTTAAATGATAAGAGGACTACAGCATCAGATAATGTAATCCCAGAGTTTCCTTTGATGGGTGGGTGTTCCTCGTTTCATCAATACTTCCATTTTGCTCTTTCCCTCAATTGACTCAACTCTCCAACTTTCTTGTTCTCCTCTAAGTTCTCTCGGCAAATGTTTTCATGTTCAAGTGGCACAAGAAGAGAAGCAATTTATTATCTCACACTCTTTTCGTCTTTATCGGCCGCGAATCCGATGTTGAAAGAGACGCAATGTTTTGTTGCTCTCTGGGGCTTTGCAAGAACATGGCCGCGAAGGAGGGTAGGTTCAGTAAGGCTTTCGTTGGATAGAGAAAAGGTTCCAGAATTGGTAAATATAAAAAGGCTAACATAACCATTTCGTAGTGCTTGTGCCTTGTGTGGATAAGCTTCTCGAAGCAGGTGGTACGTAACGTAATGGCTTTATGAGTAAAAAGTAAAAGCCCACTGGTCCTCTGGTGGCTTTCCTTGCGTAATCATTATGCTTTACAAAAGCAGTGTGATTTTGCCCCCCAAATTCCAAAATGGACAGGGTAGGGTACGAGAAAATGGACAGAGGGGATCAGCCCTCGAGATGCAAAATGGACAGAATAGGACAGGGGAAAATAGACAGGAGATCAGCGCTCGTGATTTTGGCTAACCTTCATCCAAAAGACTAAACCTCGGGTGATTGAAACTTAAACAGGTTATTCGTATTTGGGCTATTTGTATTCCTACGGAAATCTTGTTTCCTTACAATCTTAACCAAATTCCTGAACAAACAGAACAAGCAGGCATTTTGCTTCAAATTGAAGAAAGACCCGAAAGGGACACTTGGTATATCCTGATTACTGTACAAATAAGGAAAAATTTGTGCTCTTTATAGTGAATGAAGTTGGAACTTTGACAAAGAAAATGGACTTCCTCACTGTTGAGTTTCTGGATTTGCAAGAATTGGACTGCTACCATAGTGTTCTCCGCTCGATCACTCTCAAACAGGCCCATCGAAACTTCATCGTTAAATTTACCTGTTATCAACCTCAACCATCTACTCAGTCGTTGCTTTACCACCCTTAGTTCGCTCGATTGTCAGCCATTTCTTGGTTCCTCCACCACCACCTTTAGAAGTATTTCCTTTCTTATGCTTCTCAATGTCCACAAACCTCAAACCTTTAAACTCCTGAAAGCCTCATTACTGATCCCAGTGTTAATGTAAACTCGAAGCCAGCTTGGCTTCGCAAGAAAGGACCAGCGCTATTTGGTCCTTACGATACTATGCAGAATGGGAATTCAGCACCAATATTTTGACCATTGTCACCTCCAGAAGCGATCTGTTTATCAGGGCCATCGGCGATGGATATTGTTTCTCGTCTGTTTAGACCAATGAGGAAGAATAAGAACAAAAAATAGGAAGACAAGCCATGTTGCTGAAATATTGCGTTGTGTTGGATAATCAAGGAATGTGGTCTATGGTTATGGGGGACAGTTATTTCATCGTCCTCTTAAGAAATATGGCGGCTTCCCAAGTCAGTGTTTTGACTGCTGAATTCGCCTGGCATATGGTTATCAAGTTAAATATTTTTCCTTGCCTAGTCATACTGAAATCCGATGCATGATCTAAATTTAAGTGGACTTTGCTTAGTTCTTCATTCTTGCATCGGAGAAAAGATTAACACTGTGCTGCACAAGATCCTCAATTCATGGCATTCTTGATGAAATCTCGCAGATGGCTATACTTGGCGGTCCGAACATTGGGAAGTCCGAGTCTTCTTAATGCATGGAGCAGTGTTATGTCGCTACAGCCTGTCTACTTTTTGGGGTTGCATTGGTGTGTATGTCCTAAAATTTCAATTATTTGTAAGTAATTTACTTGACTGAAAAATGGCCTGTTTTTATTTAGAAAGGAAGCGGTCATTACATGTTACATATTATTACAAAAACAATCAGTAACAACCAGGTGGTCTGATCAGCCATTGGTCACCACCAGTTTTCGCCAATCTTAGCTCACAATGATAGCAACCAACCTATTCCCCTACTTCAGCCGTAAGAAAGATTTGCACTTCATGGAGGTGAACTGTCTCTGGAACTCTCCTCGCACAATTCACACAGGTTCAAGTTGGCTGCACCAAAGACAGGCAACTCCCCTCTGTATCACCAACTTGGTGAGAGTTGTATGTTTCATCATGTACCAGGGAATATGCCTGTATACGCAGAATTGTGTCTGCAGGGGAATATATTTGCTGTTACCGGCGAGCCCATATACAGAGAATCAACTTAGCACCTTACGAAGTTCATTGACAAGTTGCAGACGGTTTGATGGCTCAACCTGTATCGAATTGTGAACTGTTGTTATTACATATGATTCAGATAATGACAGACAAGTATCACCTTAAAGGCAAAGCAAAGATTATGACCATTTACCTTGCTTAAAAGGGCAGCAAGACCTTGAGGTAGAGCCTTCAAGTCTGAAGCAGATTCACCAATACTTCTGAGTTGAAGCAATACCTTCTGGACCCGCAATTCCTGTAGCTTTTCTTCATAATTTCCCGAATCTTCTTTCCATGCAAAGAAAGCCTCGTCATCCATCCAAGCTACTTCTCTGCTACTGGCAACACTGGAGCTCAAGAACCATGTTCTCATCAATTCTAGTGCAGATTTGTGCGACAGTTGGTCACCAGATGCATCTTTGATAGTCTTGACCATTGAACACTCGGCAACTCTCCTGCGTAACCTTCTGCAGAAATATGAACGGGATCTACCCCATTCCACCACTTCTTTAATCACTCCTTTAGCAGCCATCCTTAGCGAGGAATCATGAAGCTCGGCAAATTTGGTAGCTATCTGAGTATAGACTGGAAGGAGCTGTTTTTCACGAGCCTTTATCTGCTGTTGTAATGATTCATGTGCACCATAATTGCCACTGTTCCTGGCTTCCTGAAGCTCTGCCCTCAGATTGATAAGCTGTTGATCAAGCCTACCCATACAATCCAGCAGTTCTTTTGTCCTAAATTTAATCTCAATCATTCCTTCTGGCTCAAGAACATTGCCTTTAGCTGTTCTGTCAGCATACATTTCAATATGATCTGAATTGATCTGACTATCCACCACAACCCATGCTCCACCTCGAAGCTCACCCATCATGGGGATGTATACAAAAACAGGTTGTTTGTATGTTCTAAGGTTCTCAACTATGGTTGAACCTGCCTGCAGGATACCTTCAAAAAGGTCTCTCTGTCCACCAGAAAAGCCTCTCCAATTGGCAAGAATGAAAAGTGGAAGCTCTTCCTTATTAAAATCCAATATAGCTTGTGCTGTTTTTGTTGCCGAATCTGGAAACCATACTTGCCCAGCCTGAGGGACAACCCTCTCATGAGAATCAAGCTGTCCTGGGTCAGCAGGGATAACTTGCATAACAGTCTGTGTCTCAACAGCTACTATTCCTACAGGAATTCCTCCTAACTTTGCCCTTCCTGTAACAACTGTCCTTGCCCAGCCTTCCAGTGTCTCGACAAAACTATCCTTGTCAAAAATACCACCGAGCCATTTCCCATTACCATTGAGAATGCCAGAAATAGCAGCACGCGGATCACACGAGTTTTCTGGGAAGTATTCCACGGGCCTTTCTGGGGGATCCAAGGAGCTAACAATGGGAAGTGCACCGCCTATGTGGGCAGGTATACAGCTTAGCCACTTCAAAATGGCAGATACACCTTCAAGGTCATCTGATACCGTCAGATGAACAACTCCATTAGTTGCCATAATTTTAGGTCCACCAAGTTGCATGTGTGAGCTATAAACCTCACGACCAAGAAGTTTATTTAATGCAGAGAAACCCGTCAAAATAATGGGCTGATCAAGCCTCTGTATGCATCTCATGCCAAGCCTAGCAAGATAAGCACCAATTCCCACAGTTCTGCCAGTCACATATGTTAAGGTAAAGGTTTCCTGGTATGCTCTAGAATAGGCACTAGCAATTGCTCCACTTCCAGATAAGTTCTCGACCCCCAAACCATCCTCCTTCCCAACAATGCAATCTATCACCCATCTAGTTTCTCCATCTGCCAATTTCAGCTCATGTGCTATTACAGAAGATCCAATTCGTGCATAATCCTCCTGATTTAGGTATACGTATTGGAAACCACGCTCAGGGCATAATTCATCTGACCAACCAATCTTAAAGCAGGACTTAACTTCCTCTGCCACCCCAATACGAGCACCAGAATTGGCTGCCAAATAAATGAGAGGCAGTTTCTTAGTGCAAGCAAGATCAGTCACTGCAAGGAAGAATGCATCCTCTCTCGGACCAAAAGATCCAGCTTTGAAGGTAACATCATTGGCTACTATCAAAATTTTCCTCCCTGATGGGAACTCTGGCGTAGATAATTCCATGGTCCAGGCTACCATGCCAACATCATTAAGCCCCACTGGACGATCAATAGGAACAAGAGGAGTACCCCAGCTGCCTTTTCTCTCAGCAAATACAAGCTCTGCAACTTTGAGAAGTTTACCGTTGGGTTTCCCAGTTCCTGGAAGATGAGCAGCCCATATTTGTTCCAAGGCTGCCTCAAATGCCTGAAAGATGATTTGAGCAGTGTAAACAGAGCTTTTATTTTCTAAACTTCTGGGATCAATAACAAAATAGTAATACCCTCAACCAGAAAATATCGGACATACCAATGGAAAATCATAGCAGTAGGTCGTGCTGCTTCTCCTTGCCAACAGACGTTTCCGATCGAGAGCTGTCAAAGACTGGTAATGTGCATTAATTGCTACACCATGCAGAGGACCATGCTCGGAGATAGAATGATATACCACACTGTGTTTGCTGGTATCGTCGAATTCCCGATATATCTGAATGGAACATCAGTCAGTAATACATTAGTGATACCTTAGTTTCCATAAGAAAACTAAAATTTTAAACCAGATTGAAAACCAAAAACCAATAGATTCTTGTAGTGAGGAAGTTAGTGATGATGGTAACTTCATTAGTCACCTACATCTGTAAGACGCGTGATGATAATGACTTGCAAGAGCATGAACTGATATTCACATTAATATACATTTTGAAACTAAACAAGCTGATTCAAAGTGTCTATAGGCCAAATACTATCCCCCACTGAACCTCTGACTCCGATTTCTATGAAGTTGACCTATTGAGTATTCGAAAAGTAGTTAGCATTGGAGGAGTCTACACACAACTGGTGCATATATACCTCCATTCTTCTTCTAGTCTACTTTCTATGGAGTGAACAGAATGGCGAGAGTATATCCATTCTTCTTCAAGTCACAATTCATTTAAAAGCTGTGTCAGTAGTTGCCAAGCCTAATCAAAAGCATTTCCTGAAAGAATTTATCTGATGGGATAACTTACATGTACCACACAGGTGTGACCAGTAACATTTGTGACAATAACCCTCCAAGCACCATTTGCTTGTCCAGATGATGCCATCCAGAGCCTAACTTCCCATTCACAAACACCTAACCTGTGCATTCTAACACCAACTGATGCATGAATTTCCCTAGCCTGTTCTTCCAAAATTGAGTGAACAGCAGCTTCTTCTTGGTCAGCATCTATGTCAACTCTCCTGAAAGACAGTACCACAATATAAGGAACTTTGTGTATCCAACAACAATAAACACCAAAGAATATAATAAAAATTGTAGAAGCAAATACTTGGTGTAAGGCACAAGATCATCTATTCTCTGCTCGTGCAAGATACAGAGATACATATGAGCATGATCTGATTTGACAGTAGCATTATGCGAATTAAGCTCCAATTCCTCCATTGCAGCAACTAATGACCTCAAAATGCTTCTTGAAGTAAAGGATGTAGCTGATTGCAGACGGGTTGCTTCCATACCCAGCCCTTGATATGCAGCAAATCCTTCATTAGTTGACTGCCTGACAAGCGTTTTAAGGAACATCCTCTGGATTGGCACTGGCTTATCTACTACAGTATACAAATGCCATTGTCGATCTCGGGATGGAGTATATTTTATGTTTTCATATCCTTTAAGCTTGTCCTGCATCAAAACAATATATATCATACTTTACATCAAAATCTAGAATGATCTTGTCTTGTTCTCCTCAATTTTTGTTTAACTTCTTTTATTTTTCCAAATAAGCATACAACAGCCATCAATAAGCGTACCAGCTCAAGGTAGATGGACAGAGGTGGCTCCAAATGTCGCAGCAGAGGCTCTTCTTCATAATAGAGCTTTTCTGCTGTCCAGTGAAAAGAGTGTCTCATAGGAGCTCTCCCTTCATCCCTCTGTATGATACAGCTAATAACCCCCACACCTGCAGTCCGTAAACTGGAGCCCACTTCTTGCTCTTTAAGTATTTCGGCTAACCTCTCAATTCTTTCCTGGGCCTGATCCTCATCACCGCTGCAAGTAGTCAAAGTATAGCATTGCTAAGAATGGAATGGACCCAGTGATTCAACAGCCTGATTTTTTTCGGCCTACCTTAAAAAATTTTCACTTCCCCTTAAGTTTCTAAAAAGAGTCTTGGTAACCTAATAATTTGAATCTTTAAACTAGGACCTGCTACTGAGCTACACCATATGCAGATAGCATTTAAATTAAATGCACTACCTAGAGATTGTTTTTAATGCTATAGAAATTAAAATTCATGAAAGGGCATCCAAGTTATTAATAGACACCCAACGTACCTATCCTGAAGTAAACTCATCTGATTGTTGATGCCCACCAGTGCAATATGCATCATATTACCAAAAATAACTGATTCTACATATCCACTTGGAACTGCTCCTTGAAGGTTATGAGTTGTTTCCCTTATAGCGGCATTAACAATTGTGGGTAAAAATTGGAGAGACTTGATGATAACCATGGCTCCCCATTTCCTCTGACAATGTTTCTCAACATGTGGTTTATCTGAAAATACATCTTCAGAGGCACACTTTCTCTCAAGATGCTCTTCCAAGAACTCCCATGATGCAATAAGACCAGATCTGTGCCACTGCATTCTGACACTTCCTTTCACAAGATAGGGCTGGCAGGTTTGTACAAACAGTCAATTTAAGAAAATACTATTTATTAGGAAGAACAAGCAGAAGGTTAAAAAAGTTTTAGGTAGTACCTGGTATAGCCTACGAACATAAGTTTCGACAACCCGTCTTTGAAGGGTGTGATCACTATGATCAAAGAGACTCACAAGAGCATCCTCAACTGCCAATGGAGCATTGACAAGATCCTCCATCCGTTCATTAATGGCACTTTTTCTCTTGGGAGTATCCATATGTTCACCATCCTCAGTGAACATTTCTAGTTCAGAAAGAGTCCTAGCAATGGTGGAACGAAGTTCACTCAGCTTGGTTTGTTCAAGCAGTTGACTTGCCTTTAGTGCCAACTGCACACACCAAAAATTTACGGTTTAAGGAGCAAGAAATAACCATGATTAAATGTACAATTTTGCCTATTCATTTTCAAACATCTAAATTCCTTGACTCATTTTCAAAACTTGAGTAAAGTAGAGCAGCATGGATTAAATGCTCATAATTTGACAATTAGACAAAGTGCAACAGCTGACCTCAGAATAACTTGTATGGTTAAGTTGAGAGAACCGGATTAGTTTATCCCTATATGCAGCCGGGTTTGGATAAACCAGCTGTTCCATAAGCCGCAATATCAATTTATTTTTACTCCTAACACCCTGCAAACCACAACATAGATGCTGTTAGTACGACTACAGAGATGAAGTGACCATGGCCAGCATGACATAGATATGATACCTGATGAGAAAGTACAATGTCCACAACTTTCAATAGATCTTTCTTATACTGAAGTCGAAGACGCTCAATCACATCAGCCTGAAGAAAAAAGAACAGAAGTATTATAAAAGTCGGAAACATAATACTAAATAGATTTATAACATGTTCCACAAGTACACTTGGTAGAACTACCCAAAGAAAACTAGGAAACTAAGCTTGGAGTACATTGGCAATAAGTGTTGTACTCTATGAAATTTGACGACGGTCTTAATGGCAACTACATACTGCTAAAAGAACATGTCAAAAGATAATGGGGACAAGGTGTAAAAAATCATTATTACCAGATTAACGTGAATATTAGAAGGAAGATCAACACTTGAGATAAAAGATCAGATTCATCCCAGAGAAAATAGATCAGGAACTAACTGTAAAGATTAATAAATCATGGAAGGGTGTTACTTTAATCTTGTATTAAATGTTAAGTTCAAATTAGAGTTATGATGTTTTTACAGAATGTCGAAAGATTAGGTGAACCATCTGGACATAATCAGGTCAAGTTAGTAGCAGTAAGACACCACTGATCCAATAACGAATTGTATTTTACTGGATTGCTTACCTGTATATTGTCACTAAATAATTCTTCAACTGAGAGATATTCTTCAAAAAGTGACTGGACAATAACACGGGCATGACTCTCTCTTCCACCCTCATAAGACTTCACAAGACTCATCAATGGCTCAACAAGCCTTTCCTGTGCTCCTTTCTCTTTCTCAGGACAGGAGGATAAATGGGCCTATAGCAAGAAGCATGCCACAATAAGTTTCCTAATTCCCAAGTGAAGTGAGAAAGAGTTCAAATAAAGAAAGTGACATAAGGAATTTACTTCAAGAACACCCCTCAACAATTTGGCAGGAAAGTCAATATTCTGGACGCTTGAAATTCCCTCAAACTCTCTGTATGTTGATTCCAACTGAAAGGTTGTGGCAAGGCACAATTAGGCCACATTTCTTAAATTCACTAAATGAGTTTGCAAGAAAAAGGACAAACAAGAGAGAGAGAGAGAGAGATCAAAAGAAACAATTACCGAATTTCGAAGATCTTTGGGAAGTCGGGTTGCTAGAACAGCCAAGCACTCTTGCCATTGAAGGAAAGGGAGTTCAGGACTATCAAGACAACTAAGCAAGTTTTGCACTACCTGTCAAATTCAGTATAAAATATTCATAAGACTATCAAAATAGACCTTTAAAATAATGATGCTGAATATTGCAATAAGGCGAGAAGAAATTTACTTCTTCAATATTATGATCATAACCAGCAAGAATCATGCGGGCTGCATTCAGACTTGCAGCACATCTCTGGTGGACTTTACCAGAAATAGCAGTAGGAGGCCCCAGGATAGGGAAGCTCCCATGAAATGATTCTGCTTTCCTCACAGCTGAAGGATCATCAAGATCAAGCCTTGCAATAAGCTCACCAGCCTACCAAAAAAAACCCTTTTTAACATCATACTAGAATCGAGTAATGTTTCTGCATTCAACATGATTTACCTGCATTGCTTGGCCTTCAGACATTTTAAAATGAATAACTCCGGAAGCAGGTGATAGAAGGGGCATACACATCTTCATGACTTCAACCTCTGCATAAGGAGTGTCAGCATCAATATGACTGCCATCTGAAACCAAATACCTCAGTAACTTGCATGGTGTTTCTGCAACTAATTTTGATGGATCGTGATCATTCTGTAACAAGCAGGTTCTTCCGTCAATAAGAAGACGAGTTCCTGCTGCTTCTTCCTCAGCATAAATCACATGACTGTTGCCATCCAACTGTGCCAACACGGAAGAACCCATACTATTAGAAGTCTCACAGAGAGGGAGAGACAGAGGGAGGGGGGTTCACATAGATGATACTATAATCCGTGAAGCAATGTTTAAAATTTTGATGGAAAAAATGAACACTTACCTGCATCAATAGCCCTCCATCACGTAAAGTATGTATCTCTGCTTCAATCTCTGATTCATTCATCGTCAATCTATAGCTTCCTGGTCCCCCTCTAACCATGTCAATCTGTATACAATCAAAAATATTGGTGACAAAGAATTCCACAGAAGAGCCAAAATTCTTTCCTGAACATGTAAAAGGAGAAAAAGAGAAATTGTATTGGAGTAGCCAATGAAATGACATGAGCTTGAAAAAGAACATACCGTGTATTTGCTTCCTTCTATGTTCAATGAAACTTGAGCGTGAACAAGGGATATGTGCTGGAGAAAGGAACGATTGACATGGTCAGCGCTTCAAAGATCAAGTCAATATCTAACATGATGGAAAATGATATTCTTTGCCCCTGTACCTTGGGAGGGATCTGTCCCTTTTCAAGATAACCAACATAATCAGACACCATAGCCGCGCTGCTAGCAGATGCTTTCTGTAGCATACACAAGAAAAAAAAATCAATGGCTTTTCCGACATGTGCAAATGTAAGCACAGGTTTCCATTTCTACTTAAGCAGCCAAAAATGCAAGGATTTTATGCAGCTTCTTACATATAAAGCCCCTCCAACAACTGAGAGATACCAAGGAGGCCTCTCTGCTCTGACCCGCATCGCAATTCTACTGTCCAACCAACCTGTGTGGATTTTGTTCTCTCTGTAATCTGAGGCCTGGATAGCATTGATATTGATTAGTTGAAATTTTCTGGATGGCTTTTTATTTTCTTCCTCAAGCTAAAAATGAAGATAAATGCTCAAAGATGAACACGAGAAAAATTACATGTAAAAGGTCGATTGTGTAATCAACATTGGTACGGATTTCTCCTCGAATTTGAATTTCTTTCAGGCCAAGGACCATATTTGCAATAGCCAAAGCTCTGGACTCCCCAAAAGCAAAAACATGTCCTGAGGAATGATTTGGAGAATTTCAGTGACTTTCTTCAAATATCATAATTGATGGGAAATGATCAGCCTTAAGATTGATCAAGACTTAAAACTTGCCAGACGAGTTAACTTAATATGCAACTCACAGGATAATTTGCCTAACAACTGTTAGAACTTGGAAATGAAACCTCCTATAAGAAACATAATCATCCATCCACTGGCTACGTATTCAAATTATGAAAATCTTAAAAAAAATACTTGGTTCTAAAGAGAGGTAAAACTACTCCAAAGTAAACAGTATATGTATATTGCTCCATATTCTTTCAACTACATAATCCTTACATGAGATCTGGTCAATAAGGAACAATAGGGATATTCTTCTTACTGAATATTGAAAATTCTTCAGATTAGAAATGAACTCTATATTGATAGCACATGCTTACCAAATTGAGAGTCTGAAAATTCGTGAATGCCCCCTCCAGACTACATATCAAGACAAATAACTAAGTTTAGGAAAACCCAAGATCGTGTCAGCTGAAAAACATAGCAAACAAGAAAATTTAACATATGAAAGGAAAATACCTTAACGGAGAAGTAAGCCCACACGTTTGGCTTGCTTTTAAAACTAAGCTCCTGTCCATGGTTACCTAACTCAGTCAACTTCATTATAAAAACTACAAACTTCAAATAACATCGAGGAAAACTCAAGTGGGCACCTGTACTTTCCCACTGGTAGGCTTAAAACCATCATCTGGATCCTCACTTGTCACACGCACAGCGACACAATGACCTTTTGGTCTTGTTGACTCTGCCTTGTCAAAATCAAAAACTGTGGCAACAGTTGAAGTTTTTCTCCAGGCATCATAACCTCCACCATGTTCAATTCCATAGAAACGCCTTATCTCTAAGGAATAGCAACAATAAAGAATGTCAGATATATAAATATTCAGTAAAGAAAACAAGTTTTTCCAATTCCGAAACTTTTTTATTGCATACCAGGAATTTGCCACAGAGGTATTCCCATCCCAACCGCAACCTGAGCTGCTGGCAAATTCATTTCAGCAATCCACTCGGTGACAGGGTGTTCCACCTACATTTAGCTTATTGGGAGGTGATTAGAAAAGGAAAAAGAAAAGCATGAATCATCTGAAACTTCACATCAAAACTTTGTATACTATAACAAAGTTGAGGTATGGAACTGTTCTTCAATGATATCGATGCCTTATAGCATGCATTTCTAAATCATCAAGACAAATTTTCATTTAAAAAAATGAGTAAATTTCTTCAAATGATATTTTGTTTCCAAAGGAACTTGTCAGAGTTAAAAAAACATAATAGTTTCCCAAAGACAGCTAATATAATGTGCGGTTGTCAACTAGTCATCCATTTTACTGCATAGCTAAAATGAAAAATTAAGCTGGAAGGAAAATGATCACTTAACTAGGAATCAGAAAGAAAAGGGTAAAATTTTTTACATACCTGCAACCGAGGATTGAGTTCTAAGAAGTAGTATTCACCGGTTTCCATACTGAATAAATATTCTACTGTAGCTGCTCCAACATAATTTACACACTTTGCCAACCTTCGAGCTGCTTGCTCCAGCTTTTTCACTGTCTCCAGTGGTGCAATAGTAATTGGGCCCTCCTCAATTATCTATTTACAGCGATAACGAGGTCAGACCTTATAGAAAACATATCAGAGCTGATAATGAACACTATTAATTGGAAGGCAAAATATGATCCTTCAATGTTGGCATACACAGAAGATGAATAGGCAAAATTGTCCCAAAACTTGCACTACAAACAAGTTTACCTTTTGGTGCCTCCTCTGAACACTACAATCGCGGCTATGCAAAGCTGCTACATTTCCATACTGATCACACAGTAACTGGACTTCTAAATGTCGACTCTGATGGTAAAATGGGAAAATGTCACCCATAAGATTCATACTTCTGAATCATGAGAAAAGTACATCATTAAAGGTAACAGACAGTAAAAGACTAACCTGGGAAGCAACCTTCATTATGAATATTGGTGAACCTGGAACTTCACCTTGCACTTGCTTGAACAATGCCCTAACTTCATCATCATTATGAACCTACAGAATTTAAAAGAAGATGCAAAATTGGTCCATCTTTACAATTTAGAAACGAAGACCTAGGTTGAACAATACAATAAGGACGCTATTCTAAAATCAGATGAAAAATATGAAAAGTTCCCAGGAAGGTTAGGAAGTTATTCAATAGTTCATAAATTGCAATATGAGGCAAACCTTTCTTATGCCTTTACCGCCACCACCCCAAGATGCCTTGATCATTGCAGGATAACCAACAACTTGACAACTTGCTATAGCTTCCTCTGTAGTGTACACACAAGCTTCCCTATATACCTCATCTGGGATTGTCACTAAGCAACTTTCAGGAGGAATTTTCACCTAGGATCAGCAAGTCAGTACATGGTTAGATGAGGAATGACCTGAAAATTAAGAATAACATCAGAGCATCTGATACAAGTTTATTACATGAGAACCACTCCATGGAAGTGTAGGAACATCTGCTGCTTGAGCAATTAAAGACGAGCCAATTTTATCTCCCAATGCTGCCATAGATGTTGCAGGAGGCCCTAGAAATACAATTCCCTTTGCATTCAATGCATCTGGCAGTTCAGGGTTCTCTGATGCATGACCCCAACCAGGCCAAACCGCATCAACATGTGTTATCTCTGCCATCTGCAAACATAGTATCATGAATTTTTATACACTATACAAGAACAGAACTTGTTTGTCGAAATGGGGTCATAGTATCTTTCAGACTGGAATCAAGTACATTGACCATTCTTATTTGGTAGCATGTATAACTAATGAAGACACAGAGGAAAGAGTGAATCAGTTAGTGGGCACTGGATCTTCTAAATGTTCTGAGATAAATAAGCAAAGTGGACTCTCAAAATTTATAGAAAATTCAGCTCGTTAATGACAAATAATTTATTATCTGAAGCTTCAGAATAGGAATGCCATTGAAATTCAAACTACGCCAAGAGTAGATATGATGTGCCAAAATTATATCTACAGAAAGTGCGGCATTGAGTATATCCTTCTTTTGTACATTGCTTCCTATATTTGAACCAATAAGCTAAGAGAGAATTTGAATGATCAAAAAGTTAAAAATTAATATGCATACCTCCACAATGAGTTGTACATTGGCATAGTTATTGTTATTAGTCCCACCAGGGACTTCCACAAACTGATCGGCAATTCTGATATGCTCTGCATTGATCCTCATGTCTTCTGGCGTAGCCATGGCAACCAACAAGATTGCCTTCTCTGTTCCAAATGTTTCATAAGCCCATGTTCTAATGCTACGTATAAACTTGACAGCTGCCATCCCATTGTTTGCAATTAATATACTATGGATTGGCTTCTTTCCTCCGAGAGCATGGCAGAATTCATCCACTTCAGATATAACAGCTGGGCTCCTCAGTGGAAGTACCCCATTCATATACCCATTTCCACGACCAGTAGCCACAGATAACGACGGTCTCCTTTGGGCTTCTGACATACTGCACAGTACACAAAAACTTGAGGTTCCTTAAGTTGTGCTAATGTTCCCTTTTTTTTTTTTTTCCCCAAAGAACAACAGAAACGAAGAATATCTATTTAAAGTGATGAGATATAATATCAGATGAAAAGCAAAGAAATAAAAAGGTAAGACAAGCTCCAATTACGTTGAGACTCCGACTAGCTTCTCAAAATTGGGCTTCGTGAGCAATTATCAAGCCATTGTCATGAAGCTATTGCTCTGACTTTATAGTTGCTTCACAAAAACTTCTAGAAGAACTAAGACCAAGTATATTCTGATACCAGTTGGAAGCAACCGATCGCATACAAGTAATAATCTCGGGTGTAGTATCATCAGGACCTAATCAAGCAACTAAAAACGTGTACGAAAAGTTTAACTATACCACTATAGGGAGTGAAAATTACAACTTTGATTTCTATTAAACTAAACATTAATCAAAAGGCCGACAAGCAAGACGACAGCACGCTACCGCCCTCCCAGAGTTCCAATTTACCAATATCATATGAGACTTCAAACAGCAGGGTCGTTAGTGATACAGGAGCAACACCCAATTCAAAACAGAATCTCAAACTGACATACGAACCTGAAAATTTCAATCTTGTTATCAAAGTTGGACCCCAACTGTGATTAAGGGTAACAAAGCATCAATCTTGAGAATCTAAAAGCGCCGGGCCGTCGCAAAGTAAGAAAAGGAGAGAGGGAGAGGGAAAATGGACATATGTTCCTGTCTTTTCTATGTAGCGTGTGGGATGCAAGAAATTTCCTGTTATGTAATGTCCATTCGCAGCCTTGAAGCCATTGTTGTATCTTCTTGGTATGGTTTCGTGTGTGTGTTTTAAGTGAACCAGTTTTTTAAGTGAAATTTTGCAGGTAGTTAGGTACGAGTTAGAGAGGTGGGTCTTCAAGTTTTAACGGCTTTTAATGACCTTGCACGTGGTACCTGCCCCTGCCACACCACCATCTCATTTTGTAGTTCTTCTCTTCAAAGTTCAAACGGAGTAGTTCCCATCTACCCCCATCTCACTAGTTAAGTCTGTTCAGCAAACAAACAAGAACAACCAAAAGCATCATACAAGCTAAAAAGGTCCCAATCCCATCTTTTTCACTTTTTTACTTTCTGGACGTTTTCCCATTTCCCGAATTTCAGATAGATAAAGAAAAATAAGAACAACTTCAATATTTATTGCCCTTCAGTTTCTGTGGTCAAAGTTTCGTTCTTTTGCCTTTCTTTATGTTCTCCACGTATTTAATGGAAATTTAGGTTTTTTACATGGTTTTCTTACAATCCCATCCCACATCAACCAACAAACAAACGCTTTGTATTGTCAAACGTTGGTTTTTATAGGGTGGTCTTGACTCTTGACTGTGAGTTGGGTGGTGTTGTCGACCAACCCTTCTTTTTCTGTTCATATGGTAAGAGGTGTAGGATTGGAGAACACATCTACCTTCTATGGTATATGCACCTATGAAATGAGATAGAAAATAAGATGGAAAAGGAAAAAGAATCTGTGATGCATTGATTTTGATTGGTAATATTAATATGAAATATTGGTGGGTATATTAATTTGCCATAAGGAAGTTCGGTTATGGTTGGAGGTTAGGTCTATCCTTGCCTTCCTTATTGAGTTTGATAGTAGCATTTATGTCTATCTATTCTATGTTCATTGGGTCATTTGGGAAAGAAATCCCTTCCAAGGAATATGAAATGTTATGTTGACTTTGATTGTGAAATAGAGTTGTTTGCATTCATTAGTTAAATCCAACTTTATGGATTAGTCGATAAGGTCTTAAGTAACATTTTGATCTTTTTAAACACAAAATTGAATAACTAATCAAAGGATACATCATTCTATACATCATTCTAAGGTGCTTAAGGCTTAGTTAATGTAATGAGGGGAGCATCCAGCATCCTATCCTAGTCCTTTGAAAATGAACATCAGGCCACCAGTTCTCATTCAATCATGCGTCTGTTTTGGGAATTGGAAGACTAGATCACAAGGTTTCTTGAGGTTGCAAAGTTTCTATTTTTTTTAGTAGACTGACTTTCACTTGTGTTGTTTGATGTTGGCTCACCAACTATATAATTATATTGGGAATTTATTGGTAACTGTATAGTGTTGAAAATTTGCTTTAGTAGTTAGTTAGCAGATAGTCCTTTGAATGTATCTCGAGTTTAATTTGTGATTAAATAATCTTCTTTTATTTCCTAATCAGTAGTATTGCCTTATTAGCAGGCGACGGTAATTTATTTTTTTCGGTGACAATAAAAAGAAACTAAAATTATCGAATAAAAGAAATACCACAGGTTTTTGATACGCGGCCATTGGCCGTCTTGTTTTGTGTCATGCACTGCACTATAAAAGCTAAAACTAAAGACAACAATGAACAATCAATAGCTTGGAAACTACAATTTTCTCATCCACTGGTTCTTCATCCAACAAAAAATCTCTCAGTCCAAAGACACAGAGCATCTCGTTAAACGTGTGTGTTTTTTAAGCAAGAACATTAAAGAAAGACGTTAGAAATGATGGGGGACCCGACCTAACCTAAGAGGTGGAAAATGGGAGGAGGAGTCCACAACGAAAGGATAAAACGAAGGTTGTGTGGCGAACCTGGAGCTTCTCGTCTGGGCGGGCCTCTTGCTATTCCAAGTTTATAACCTTGGATTCATTTCACAGTGACATATGGGTACAGGGGACTATCTAAACCTTTGCCCTGCCCTTACCTA
This sequence comes from Erythroxylum mucronatum, assembly GCA_027563825.1. Lineage (NCBI taxonomy): Eukaryota > Viridiplantae > Streptophyta > Magnoliopsida > Malpighiales > Erythroxylaceae > Erythroxylum > Erythroxylum mucronatum. The sequence goes on along the minus strand of JAOSBP010000002.1, from coordinate 5,666,586 downwards.
ACACCAACATCTATTCCTCCTCCTACCTACCCCTTTTTATCCTTACCTACAATTAGAGGGAAGAACCCCGTAGAGTTCGATACATTAATGCATTACATATATTAAATAAATTTATAATTAAAAGCTTACAAACTTTAATTAATAAAGATTTATTTTGAACCCTAACCTTGGGTTCTGCAATTTCGTAAAATTCAAGTCAATAAATAAAAAGAAAACCAAAACAAGATAATGTCTAAAAGGGGTATCAACATCATACATGTTGCACAATTTGCTGCCACTCATCTGACCACCCACAAAAAAAAAAGAAAAGGAGAGAGACAAACTTATTCCAGCATTCTGTCCATAAATTGCTTTACGATACAACCTCTGTATTACACAGCAATGCCTTGTCTTTTAGAATTTTTTTTCTGTTTGTGCGTGTGGTACTGGTTGAATGAGTATATACTGAAATGTTTTACTTTTTATTCTTATGCATAAAATTAAATAAAACCAGTTGCTCCATATATATATATATCAAACGTGATTATCCTCCGTCGTTTAAAGTCGGTCTTCTCCATTTTCTGCTCTTCATCTTGTTTTGTGACAATCCACGAATATTTGCCTGGAACAAAAAGAAACTTACCCAGAAAAATATATTAAAATAACCAGAAAGAAAAAGGAATTGTACGAAACAAGCTCTCTAAGCAGTCTCTTCGAAAGATAGGGTTAGAGAGGATTGATATTAGGATCATTCGGTATCAATATTCTTGATCCAAAAAGATTTATAATTCGTAATTTTTTTTTGTCGAAGAAAACTGATCGAATATATTAAGATAAAGCTGCATCACACATTAAAGTGTCTATTAAAAACGTAGGCGGCATGTCCCAAGTGAACCTATTGGGAAAACTTGTAGTTGATTGAGGTAACAAGTGGGCTATTATATTTACATGCCTCGGGATCCAGTTAAAAGTTAAAAATTGAAAGCCACTAGTAGTTAATTTGCAGTCGTCCAGAATCGCTCCCAGCTCATTGATGCCAGTTCGTGATCCATAGAATCGCTGCACTAATTGAAGACAATCAGTTTCTACCTCCACGGATGTAAAGCCATAATGTATCAACCAAGATAAAGCTTCTTTGAAAGTTATAGCTTTAGCAATAAGAGGGGTATAATTGGAAGTAGAGAAACTAAAGAGACATTGAACGAACTGACCTCTCCATCCTCTTATTACTACACCATATGACAAAGTCCTTTGAGCAGCCTGAAGTGCGGCATCAAAATTGCATTTGATAGCTCCATCAGTTGGACCTGACCAGCGAACAACAGGTGGAGTAGCAACTATTGGTGTACCAAGATTACTAATATGAGATTTGGCAATGTTCCACTCTTAAAGGAACCTTGTTGAGGTTGCCATAATGACTCTGGGCTCTTGTCCTTTCTGCTGCCAGATGAAAGTATTTCGGGCTTTCCACAAGTGCCACAGTAATATACAAGCCCGACTTACCGCATCTATTTGGCCAGTCAAGAGGTCCTACAAAAATGTAATGAAATTTGGAGCTATAGGAGGTACATGTAATAAAGCCTAACATGCTTGAGCTTGGGCACAATTGAGCAAAGCATGAGAAATAGTTTGAGCCTCATCACAATATGGGCAGTGTTCCGCAATGTTCATTCCCCGTCTTTTTAAGACCTCTCGCACCAGGATAATCCCTCTACATGCTCTCCAAAGAAATTTGGTAAATGTCACAACTTCTTCCACGGGCCAGCTATCTCATCAAAAACTTTGGGGCTTAACCATTTAAGGGCTGCTCTATAACCAGACCTAACTGAGTAGAAACCATCTTGAGTAAAATGCCAAATCAGCTTATCCTAATGGTTTGTCCTTTGCAGAGGAATAGAAAGAATTTTCTCCACATCAAGAGGACAAAATAGACCATTTATGAATTGTAGATCCCATGCCTTCTCATCTGCTAGCATTAAGTCATTCATCCGCAAACCTTCAAGACCCTCGACCACTGATGATTGTACAAAAAAATCTTCATCGCCCAATAACCAAGGGTCATTCCATACTGAGATGGTCTCTCCATTTCCGACTCTCCACCGGGTGCCAAGAGCTAGCAAATCTCTAGCTTGTAACACACTCCTCTAAATAAAACTAGGACTACATCCGTTTGTTGCTTCCAGGAAAAAGGTCCTGGGAAAGTATTTAGCTTTGAGAATTTATGCGAGGAGGGAAGAAGGGTTTTGGAGTAGATTCCATCCCTGCTTAGCTAGCATTGTCAATGCGATCATAAGCTTTGCTGATATCTAGTTTTAAAGCCACCGCCCCAGACTTCCCACTCAATTTCCTCTTCATAAAGTGAATAAGTTCAAAGGCCACAATGACATTATCATGAATAGATCTCCTAGGAGCAAAAGTAGATTGAGCATCAAAGACAATTTGAGGCAGAATAGTTTTTAATCAATTAGCTAGTACTTTTGCCACAATTTTGTAAAGCACATTACATAGAGCAATAGGTCTAAAGTCCTTAACATGTATCGGTTTATCATGCTTCGCAATGAGGACAACAAAAGTATAAGAAAGGGAAATAGAGAACTGACCATTCCGTAGCCAACGTTGACAGCTTCGCACAACTTCTTTCCTAATGATAGGCCAGAAGTTTTGGTAAAATGTTGCATTAAACCCATCTGGGTCTGGCGATTTGTCAGGATGCATTTGATCAATGGCCCCTTTGAATTCAGCCTCTGTAAAGGGAGCCATAAGGAAATGATTGTCATTGTCCCCAACCGTCTCCCTTATTTCAGCAAAAACTTCAACATCCGGATCTGCACTGTCAGAGTATAAATTGGAGAAATATTTTCGGACTAGTTTAGCCTTACCATTCTCATCTAATATCCAATGTCCATCGTGAGATTGCAGAAGTGGTATCAGGTTGGTCCTTTTCCGACTAGATGCCTGTAGATGAAAGTATTTTGTATTCCTATCCCCATATTGGAGCCAGAAAGATTTTCCTCACTGTCGCAAGTACGCTTCTTCTTGTGCCAGCACATTGTTCAACTGCTCTTTAAATGTGGTCACATGCCCTCCCAGATTACCAGCTCGTTGGGCTTGTTTTAGTCTTCCATACAAGTCGTTCTTCTGGTGTGTAATCTGGACTGAAACCGTCTTACTCCATGCTTCCAACTCTGCTGTACATTTGCTAAGTTTTTCCATAATGAGGACCGAAGTATCCTCTGCCTAACTATGTTTGATCACATCGGCGATACCATTTTCTAGTGGCAGTGCAGATTAAAGTATTTAAAATTTTGGACAATTATTAAAAGGACACAAGAAAGTTTGTAATTTACCAAGAAAATAGCTCACTACAAGAAATCTACCGTTTACTGACGGAAAAAATCTCTAGTAAACGGAAGAATTCCGTCGGTAATTATTTATAAAACAACCGACAAAGGCGTCATTAATACAGCTGTAAGTAAATTTAACGACGGAAATTATATGTCATTCCGTCGGCAAAATATACCGATGGACAGATGTAACCGTTGGTAAACTGTCGTTAAGATAATTGCAAAGGTTTCAATATTACCGACGAAAGAAGAAGAACGGTTGGTAAATACCGTAAACAATTACTGACAGTTTATGGTATTTTGTCGGTAATTATATGCATTTTTGCAACGATCTATATTCCGTCGGTAATTAAAAGTAAGTAATTTAAAAAAAATCCCGACATGAATTTTTATTTGATGATCTTATGAAAAATGCATAATTTCAACAGTTATGAATTATCTGTGCATAATAAATTTATTTGTTTATATATTTAATTTATTTAAACAGAAAGTTGATTGATAATATAAAGTTAAAAATTTCTTAATTGATAATAAAAACATTACAGTATACGTAATAAGTCTTTGTGATTAAAAACAAATGACTGCAACATTCCTAATGTGCTGGTGATCGCGGGTGCTCTAAGCTGCTACCCTTCCACTTCAACTGTGCCATCTATCGGCAATACCATTTTCCAATAACCACCAAATTGTTATAAGACAACATTTTGCATCCCAAATGCCCAATACCAATGGATTGTCATACCCTTTAGGCTTAAGGTGGATCCTTCCTTATTCCAAAAGGCCATGATAAAGATTTATGAGCCTATATTAATTAATGATATCTTGTTATTTTTAAAAGACCTAGGTAAACACAAGGCCTTGTTAGAGACATTCAAAACATCACAAAAAATACATGATAATGCTCTTGGCCTAAAAAATTCAAATTGGTACTACCTAAATAGACTTTTTGGGCATAAAATCCTAAGATGTACATTATCAACCAAGCTCAATATTGTTAGTCAATTATTCAGTCGATAAGGGATGATTCAATGACTCTTGCATATTAATTATATCTGAGATTTTATCCTTCATGTTATCGATTACACCTACCAACTATCAAAGCTCTTAAAAAAAATCCTCCCCTATAAGGACCAAAACGGAAAAAAAATTGTAAAACATCTAAAGAAAGTTGCTAGCGTCTGCCACCACTTAAGATTCTCGACAAAGGAGAACGAATCTTACAGATTCATACCAGTGAAGAATATTGGGGTATGGTCCTGATTAGAAGAATTGCACAGTAAGAGATTCTATTGTGGTCATGCTAATGGTTAATTCAAGGAGTCAGAAAAATATTACCATGCGATCTACAAAGAGATTCTTGTAGTAAAACGAGGGATAGAAAAGTTCAGATTCCACTTGGGTCTTTATCTTTTCATTGTTGAAATGGACAACACATGCTTCCCAAAGTGTTAGACCCTAGGAAAAAGACTCTACCAAACAATTAGTTGCTTCGATGGAAAGTTTGGTTCTCTCACTATAAATTCCCAGTTCGACACATAAAAAGGCACCAAAACACCATTGTTGACTACCTCTCTTAACCCCAAAATAACTTTCAACTTCTCACTCCTACAAATGTTCTTCCTTTGGTCTTCCTAATGTCTAACCTTCTAGGAGTAGCAGAAGTCAAAACAACATTTCCACCTTATGCAAAAGAACCCACTACCATTGAAGAAATCAATGATATGACGCAGAGATGTCTTTTCCATTAGCTTCATCTATTCTTAGAAAGACAAAATTGCCATCACATCCTTCTTATTTTAATATACATTATTAGTGGGGCTCTTTCATTTGAAGCAATGATATGACGCAGAGATGTCTTTATTAGTGGGGCTCTTTCATTTGAAGCAACGTGGCACCTTTGGGCACTCTCTGCTCTTTTTTCATGTACTATTTCAATTCCCCCTCTACAGGTATATAATTATCTTTGTGACTGCAATAATGAATCTTCTGTTTTGTGGACTTTTTCATAATGGTTTTCACTATTAATGTGCTGGAGAAAGGAGTTATCTCAAGTTATTGATCAATTAAATTATAGGACACTTTACTCAAAGGCTACGATCTCCCAGGCGCGGGTTCTTTCCTCGATCCTGCAAGATTTTTGTGCGGCGTCAGGGATGCGACTCTGTTTGGCTAAGTCCAAATTTTTCTCTTCTCCTGGAGTCTCTAGATGTACCCGGGACCGGCTTCGGTAGATTTTTTGATTCAACTACTCTTCTACTTTGGGAAACTACTTGGGGTTTCCTCTTGGCGATGGGACTCTTCCTAAAACCTCCTTTGATGAGCTTGTGTCCCGAGTGGAAAGAAAGTTGGCAAGTTGGAAGAGCAAATTGTTAAATTTTGCAGGTCGCACAACTTTGACTAAGGCTTCTCTTAATGCTATTCCCAGCTACCTTATGCAGACTACTTGGTTCCCGACTTCAGTATGTGAGAAACTA
>JAOSBP010000002.1:5620667-5653387 GCA_027563825.1 Erythroxylum mucronatum | reverse complement strand
TCTATGGCAGTATTGGTATTGCCACTAATATGCTTGCGGAATTATCGGCAATATTCTTTGGTCTCCTCTCGGCTTGGGATAGAGGGCACCGACGCATCGTTCTTTGCTCCGATTCTCAAGAGGCGGTTCGTTTGGTACGGGTTGGTCATGTCCTGGTTCATCCTCATGCTAACCTATTGGGTGATATTTCAGCAATGTTACACTGGGATTGGAATGTTAATGTTATTCAATGCCTGCGCAAAGGCAATCAAGTCGCGGATACGCTTGCGAAAATGGGTAGTCGTTCATCTACCTCCTTTTAGTTTTTGGAAGTTCCTCCTCAGGAGGTTGGCATTGGTTTGTTAGCTGATAAGTTTGGCGTTCTTTTTGAACGTCCGTAGCCCCTTTTGTTTTTGTTTGTTGTTTGTTTACTTTCCCTTGCACCAAAAAAAAATTATAGGACATTCCATTAGCCAAATAAGAGAAATAGTACTTCTTCACTATTAATGTGCTGGAGAAAGGAGTTATCTCAAGTTATTGATCAATTAAATTATAGGACATTCCATTAGCCAAATAAGAGAAATAGTACTTCTTCATGATTTATAAGCCTTATACTCTGGAAAAAGATAGCCTCTTCTACACACCTCTAGCATACTTCTCTTAAATGGCCCAAGCATAAGGACATATGAAAAGTCTCAAGATGTTTTTATGTGATCTTAATAATTTTCCTAAAAGTCACTCTCCTATTACATGCACCTTCCTTGGCCTTTATCCTGGAGAATTCATCCCTAAAGAACCCAGAATGTTAGAAATAAATTTTCAGGAGTAACGGATTGGTCCTTCATTAGTCTCTGGTTTATCTCTTAAAAGACCATCTTAATCTCTCCCTCCATACTTCCAAGATTCACAAAATTATGATGAAGACATGCATGAATTCAACAAAGAAGACTATGAGCTCCTTTTCAAAAAATATGGAGACATCACAAATGATGAAGAAAATTTGTCTTTGTCCTATGAACGCATTTAGTGGAAAAATAAATAAGTCATGCCTTTAAAATAAACTAGACCTCCACTATGTATCTCTTAGTAAATTATTGTATTGTATGCATCTGAGTTCAATTACTGAACTATTTCGTGCATCTATGAACCCTCACCATGTGATGACGGTTCCATTAAAATAAACCATTTATGTATGGTAGTGGTTCCACTTTATTAAATAATCGTATGTTGTTTGTTTATAACCTCTCCTGCCTTATAAAAACAGACAATCGCTTTAGTTAAGGCAATGGAGAAAAGAAAAAAACAATAGTATTTCTCCATGACTTTCTTCCAAAACATCCATCCTTCTTGAAGCTTGAGTTATCTATAATTCTACTTTTTAAAGTAGAAATTAGTAAGCTTTGCACTTATCTCTCCAAAAGGATTCTATACATTCGAAAGTATCAATAACAAAACATCCTACTAATGCAATATTAAGAGATCATTTAAAATCAGTTATCTAAAAGGCAGGTCTTGAGATATTTGGTACCCATCATTTACTTGTGGCGCTTTTTTGAGTTGATCTGTTAGTCTTGTCTTTGATCTCCAAACATAACAACATGATCCAATTGAGGTTAACATTAAACTCTACCATCGTTTTAACTGTAAAACATAAAGGTTGTGTCCTCATCACTTGGATGTTTTAATTGTAAAACATAGACATAAAGGTTGCATCCTCATCATGGGGACTAGTCATGAACCATTATAGGTCCAACGTCTATTAAATTTGGACTTTAAAATTATTAGTTGTCTTCACTCGTCTGTAGTGAATTGCATGTAATAGAAACACATAATGAAAAAAGAATTTTAGAGTTCAAGTAGCATTGTTTAATCACAGTTTTATTGAAGTTTGATTTTTACAGTTTTATTGAAATTTGATTTTTAGGATTTATTTAAGAGTAGTATTAAGATATGTATATATTAGAATGAGTTTTTGAGAGAGAGTTAGTTGAGGTTGTTTTGAGATATATTTTACTTGAAACTTTTAACGCTTATTATTATTAAATGTGCTAGGATTTTTGTCGGTAAAATTTTATGTCTAATTTTTTTGCAACTATCTATGGCATTTCGTATTAAGGTTAATTACTAAAAAAAGTCCAAACTTTCGTTAATTTTTTAATTATAGCCTAAACTTTAAAAAGTAGCAACAAAATGCCCAAACTTTTAATTTTTTCAATTTTAGCCCCAATTTTAAAAAGTGGCAATAAAATACTCAAACTTTCAATTTTCTTCAATTCTAGTCCGACGTTATCTATTGTTCCTGATACCCTTAGCCCTTTATTTTCTTTTTGTTCTTCTGACGCCCCAAATTACTCTCACATTACAATATACTACACCATTAAGCTCTTCATTTTTAGTTTGTTCTCTTGATTCCTTTAGCGTGAGGGCATCGGAGTTGCGTAATATGAAAATCAAAGGGTGAGGGCTTCGAGAGAACAAACTAAAAAAGAAGAAAAAAATTGAAATTAAAGCATATGGTCATTAGGGTTGCGTTATCTGGTTTAGATCATTTTAAGCAACGACGTCGTTTTAAGTATATGATTAAACAATATCGTTTCATTAATCTTCATTTATTGTATTAATTTTGGATGACATGTATGAATAGTTAAAGTTTCTAAAATATGTGGCAAGTCACATCAGCAACTTAACGAAAACATTAATGTTAGGCTAGAATTGAAAAAAATTGAAAGTTTGAGCATTTTATTACTATTTTTTGAAGTTCAGTCTAGAAGTGAAAAAAAATAAAAATTCAAGCATTTTATTGCTACTTTTTAAAGTTCAAGTTATAATTAAAAAAACTAACTTTGAACTTTTTTTATAATTAACTCTTTCATTGTTATTATTAAAGCCCCAACATGGACAACAATTTGGCTCTTGTTTATTTGTAAAAGAAAGTGGATGCTTGTTGTCTAACTCATGGAAATTTATTGTAAGACTCGCAGATAATGTGGGGTAAAAACATCAGCAGTGACGTGGCAACTGCGGATGATTTGGCACATGATGATATGGCGGATGAGATCACAGTGAATGAAAATCATCTTTAAGAGATAAAAATCACGTGGAAGGATCACCTGAAGATAGAGGAGATCTTCATGGATAAGGATAATCATTCCTAGATAGGGTAATCTTTTAAATGTGATGTAACTTAATCCTATTAAATAGGATAAGACTGTGATCTTAGCTAGTAGAGTTCTACTAGGACTCTTAGTCATCTGTAAGAGCCTATAAATAGCTCATTAGAGATGAGACCTATTCATTCACTCATATTGAGAGAAATCACTCAGAGGTGAGAGCTTTGAGAGTTGAGAGCTTTTGGGGGGAGTTCTCATTGTAAGGGCTTCGAGTATGGGGTTCCTTGTAAGGGCTTCGAGCAGGGAGTTCCTTAAGTGCTTCAGTCCTTGTATCTTTTGTTAATATTTTATTGAGAGTTAATGAAAGAGTAGCTTCGGCTATATATATATATATATATATATATCTTGTTGTTTTCTTTACTCTGTTACACTTGTGTTCTTTTTGTATGTGAGAGAAACACTTGTGTGCGCATGAGGTGTTTGAGAGCTAACGGATTTGTTTGGCGACATTCACGTGAGAAGGGTGAATCTTGCTTAAGCGGACCTAAATGAGATTGCCGCACAAAGGTGGGCGAGACTTGTAGTAGAAGTTCGAGTCCAAAGCAAACCTTTGTGACAGCTAGTATCAGAGCCAATCTAGAGCGATGGCTGGTGGAAGTAATCTGACGAAAAGGGTTACTAGAATCGAGGCAATTTTTTAGTCTCTAGCCTCGACGGACGAGGGAGTAGTTCTTTTGTTGGAATGTATTGCAGCCTTAGAGAGGGAGCTTCAAGCAACTATAAGAGCGCTCGAAGAACAGACAAAAGCTCGTGAGAAGATTTATGATCTGTTAGTGCTCATGCGTGTAATGGCAAAGCACAAGACGGATGTCTGAATGGAAAGCACTATGGTGAAGGTATGAAAGCCATAAGCTTTCGATGGTAAGCGGAGTGCCAAGGAGCTCGAAAATTTTCTGTGAGACATAGAGCAGTAATTTGCAGCGACAAAGGTGGCAGACTCAGAGAAGGTGTCACTCACAGCAATGTACTTGGTAGGTGATGCGAAGCTGTGGTGGAGAACGAGAACCTCCAACGACATCAGTACGGGTAGACCTCCCATTGACACTTGGAAGAAGATGAAGAAAGAGCTAACAAATCAGTTCCTACCCAACAACACTTTATGGCTCGCAAGAGAAGCTTTGAAGGGGTTAAAGCAAGACGGCTTGGTAAGAAAGTATGTGAGGAAGTTCACATCAGTGATGTTGGACGTGTGGAACTTGTCGGAAGAAGACAAGTTGTTCAACTTCATTAGCGGCTTGCAAGGTTGGGCACAAATGGAGCTTCGGAGGCAGAACGTAAAGAATATCCCTAACGCAATAGTGGCAGCAGATGCCTTGGTGGATTTCCAATTGCTACCACCAATTCTACTTAGTGGAGAGGGCAAGAAAAATGGTGGAACCCGGGATGGCAAGGAGAAAGGCAAAGAGAAGGTGAGAGAATTTTCTCAATATAGGAAGAAGCAATCGAAGGGGAAGGTTGCATGCTTTATCTGTCAGGGGCCGCATTATGCTCGTGAATGCCCTAAGAGGAAGAAGGGCAAGGAGCAGATGAAATCTATAGTCGTGAAGGACAAAGGAGGGGGCGATGAAGATGACTTAGGAGAAGGAGCTATCAACAACATCACCTATTTGAATGTTATGAGCCTCATGGAGAAGCGTCCATGCAAAAACAAACTCGATGGAATGAGGAGGTGGCATGTGGGAAAGGTGCTAATGGAAGAGAAGGCTTACTCCAGTCATCGACAGCTGGCGAAGGAGTCTCCGAGGAAACCGATTGTGGAGGAGTGCCCATAGATTATTTTGACAAGGGCGTCAAATTCTTCTAGTGGGGGTGGTTTATTAGACCCTTAAGTCCAGACTGCGGGATCGTGTGAGTGTTGGCAAGCCTTGGCCAATGCTTAGCATGCAGGTTGGCACGAGGAAGGTGTGTTGACGAGGGAACAAGGCTAAGTTTTGCGAGTTAGTAAGCAAAACCCAAGGAACTTGCAAAGTAGGTGAGGGATGTGAGAAGTATCGGCGAAGATCTCGAGAGTAGGCGAGATTCGATATGCGTGGGCACACGTAGGCACACATTGGCAGAAATCTTCAATGATACGTGAGATTCGGATGCAAGGCCACACGGAGTTGGCAAACTAAGTCATGCGAGACCTAAGAGTGCATGAGAATGGGCAAAGGCGTATGAGACCCCGCGAGGATGCGTGAAGGCAAGCGAGCGCGACGAAGCGCATAAACTCTTGACTTTGGTGAGGCAGGTCGAAGGTATGTGAAATATGTGAGGTTTTATACTAACTTGGATTTTGACTTATACTTAGTCATGGAGCGATGAGACTGCACCATGAATGAGCTTGATCATGAAAGATGAACTTGTCCATGGACGTGCATAGATGGACTTATGTGCGGATAGACTGTGGTGAAAACAAATCAGCAGTGACGTGACAACTGTGGATGATGTGGCACATGATGACGTGACGGATGAGATTATAGTGGATAAACATCAGCTTTAAGAGATAAAGATCACGTAGAAGGATCATCTGAAAATAGATGAGATCTTCGTGGATAAGGATAATCATTCCTAGATAGGGTAATTTTTAATGTGATGTAACTTAATCATATTAGATAGGATAAGATTGTGATCTTAGCTAGTAGAGTTATACTAGGATTCTTAGTCATCTAGAGGAGCCTATAAATAGCTCATTAGATTTGAGACCTATTCATTCACTCATATTGACAGAAATCACTCAGATTAGAGAGCTTTGAAAGTTAAGAGCTTTTGAGGGGAGTTCTCATTGTAAGGGCTTCGAATAGGGAGTTCTTTGAGGGCTTTGAGAAGGAGGTACTTGTATCTTTTGTTAACATTTTATTGAGGGTTAATGAAAGAGTAGCTTCGGCTATATATATCTCTTGTTGCTTTCTTTACTCTGTTACACTTATGTTCTTTTTGTGTATGAGAGAAACACTTGTGTGCGCATGAGGTATTCTGAAGTGAATCATACGTTAATACAGTAATCAATAACGATATGTAAATGCACAAGAAGGGGGGTTGAATTGTGGTAAACTTTCTCGTTAACCCCTTTTTGAAACTTCTTTTTATTAAAAAACTTGTTCGTTTCAAAAGAACTACTGTTAACCAAGTTTGTAAATGATTTTCTGAAACTTGTGTATGATAGTAATATTGAAAGTCACAATCTAGAGAGAGAGAGAGTTGAGAGAATTCGACACAGTAATTTTTATACTGGTTCACCCCAAACCGTGGGCTACGTCCAGTCCTCAGATGCCTATCTGAGATTTCACTATCTCTCAAAACTTTTACAAGTATTCTTTTTCTCCGAGCCTCTTCAGGTCTCTATACAGTCAGTATTCTTTTACTCTTAGCCTCTTCAGGCTATCTGTATCAATACAAGTGTTTTAAGCCTTTTACAGTAAGGTAATAGCTCTCAAATATTTTGCACAGAAATTTCTCGCAATAATTGTTAAGCTCTTGTAATGGCTTTAGTCTCTTGTTGTTGTTGTTGTTGTTATTGTAGCAATCTTCGACTTCGACTCTTATTTTTAGCCTTCGTCTCCAACTGCTTCTTTGGTTCAGCCTGATCTTGCTGGGGTTGAACGTCGTGGTTTGGATCCATAATAGGTGCGACTCCGGCTATGGAATACCTGCAAAACAAATAACGGCGGGCCGGGAGTTGGATCCCGGGAGGCCCATCCGATGCTCAAGTTAGTTTTTCTGTGAAGATTTCGGTTGTAACAAGTAGGGGAACTAGGGTTGAGATGTCATACCTGAATCAGGGAGGAATAGTACCTTGTATACCTGGGGTTACCGCTAGGTTTAGGTCTTTACGTGAGTCTTTACGTTTGCATGAGAGATTATCTCCTGTGACCGGGCCGTTGACATCTGTGCCTGGGATTGGGCCTTGTAAGGCCGGCCTAGCCGACCCAACCATTCTTGATAACTGTTTCTTGATTCTTTAAAGAAACGGTTATTCAGTTGAGTCCTGTGATTAACTCAGACTAATGCTTTCGTCTATTTTTTAGCGTTTGCTTTCTTACGTTTGCTTTCTAGCGTCTGCTTTCGCTTCTTAGCTTCCATCTTCTTTTGCTTAGCTTGCGACTTCTTTTTAAGTTTATCTTTCGTCTGCTTTTCATTCGTCTGCTTTTCTTTTTGCTTGTCATCAAAATCATCAATCGTAAAGTCATTTTGACTTAACATGTTCGACTAACATATTTGTTAGGCGACATTCACGTAAGAAGGCTGAATCTTGCTTAAACAGATCTAAGTTGGATTGCCGCATGAAAGTGGGCGAGACTTGTAGTAAAAATTTGAGTCCAAAACAGACCTTTGTGATAGGTACCACTGTCGTTGGCTTTACACGCCTTTAAAGCAGCCAAAATACATAACACAAATATGCTGCTTTTGCTCGTCATAATCATCACCATCTCTAAATTTTCTGACAGTTCAAAGTATTGTTTCAAAGCTAAAAGAGTTTGGACGTTTTATTCTCCTTTTAAAGAAAGCACAGGATGTCGATTTCAAACATAGAATAGAATCAAGGATGGGACGTTGAGAGAATCACAAGTTTGTTATAACTCCAGCTGGTCTTCGCGTCGTAAAGAAATGGATAAACGTTTAAATTATGACAATGCACGATGATGCCTTTTTACTTTTAGAAGCTATCCATAGCTTAGTGAAATGATAACTCAACACTCATCTATCAAGATGCCAGAAGACAGCATTTCACGATAGGAGGAATCACATTTGTTTGAATTCCTTTTCTTTTTCAATAATGGATACATTTCTATACTTATTTTTAAGCTAAGCCCAAGCCCAAGCCCAGCTCAGCTCAGATCAGATCCATCTTGGATTTAGAATGGTTCTCCAAGTCTAGTATTAAATAATTTGTCAACATTTATTTCTAAAACATTGAAAGATTAAAGGAACAATTGTAAATAAACTTGAGAGTCTGTCCCCCTATTTTAGAATAGACCCCATTACATACTAATCATTTCCATGATTTCAATGAATATTATACTAATTATTACTTAAATTACTCTTAAACACTAACAAATTTTTTATTTACTTAAAAAATATGAATTACAATGGATAATCACTAAAACAATGATTTCTTATTTTTCTATAATTATTATGTTACTATCTATACAAAGAGGACCCTATAATTTGTTAATTTAAAAAGTCAATAATAAATTTCAACTTCATTCTCTTTAGTTTCTTTTATCACACTTGTTTAACCTACACGAAGTCTTTAAAAGAGGACTTTGATCATTTTATTTTAAGGGCAAAGGATAAAAAATTTGAAGGTGCCAATTTTTTTTTTTGATTTTGTAATTTAGTGATTAATATTTAAAATTTTTAATTTAGTAATTAAAAACTAAACATCAATTCTAGGAAGAGCTAGATGAGAAAATACATAAGATCTTCCCTAATGAGAAAGTTATTCTAGGAGAAGACTTTAATGGTCCAAATTTGGACGAGTATTAATGGGCTCATGGGAGTTTCAGCTACGAAGATAGGATTGATAATGACACTACATTTTTTGACTTTGTGGTAGTGTTTGATTTGATGGTAGCCAACTTTCTTTCACAAAACAAAAAAGCACTTATGACTTTTAAGGGTAGAATTGTGAAAACTCATATTGACAACTTCCTTATAATACGGAACGATTGACGTAGTTGCAAGAGTGTAAGGTGATACCTAATGCATAGTTGTCAACTTAACATAAATTGTTGATTATGGAAATGATAATTAAAAGTTAGAGAAAGAATAAAATATAATAAAACATGAATCATAATTCATACCTTATTTTGAAACTTAATCAATTTCTTGTTATTTCTCTCGAATAATTTCTAAAATTAGTTCATCTTAATCACTATAGTCGCATAAGTGTTCAACTTCTAGCGGTATTTATAAAATGTGTTGAGAGAACTCTACAACTATTGAAGAAATGATTAAGCAAGAAGTGCTAGCTCCCCTTCACCCTAAGCCTATTGATAGTTTTTTTAGATATTTTAGTGATTTAATTGAAATAAAAATATAATTTTAACTAAAATTTAATTAAAATTACAATTAATTCTAATTAATACCAATTAGACTCAAATAAGATTAATTTCTCATAGTAGTTCTTATTGATTAAATAACTCATATTTAATCTTAAAGTTTCTCAAACTTTGCAATCAAGTTCAATTTAATTAAAACACATTTTCTCTCTTCAATTCATTCTTTGCGTATGACTCATTAGGTTCTTAAATATGTTGGTAATAAATATAAATTATAATCATAAATTTAAGATTTGATTACTTAAACTCTTTAAATTTATCTTTAATTAGTTAATCAAATAATTTTATTCATAGATCAAGATTAGCGTTTAGCAACGTATCATAACTACCTAAATATTTAGGCATGTCAACTAACCTTTTTTTGCATGATTTTTATATATAATTTAATTCTTTCATTATAGAATATTTTGATTAAACATAAAACATGGAATCAATGTGTACTCCATTTGAATCCAATCAATTAGTTCTCCACTATTAGTAATTGATTATATTAATACAATTTGTAAACTATTTTACAAAATGACATTTTACCTTGGACAAAGATTTTTTGAATTAATACTAATTAAGAATAATATAACATTTTTCCTAATCACTTTAGGGTGATAAATCTTATATTGATCACTCAATCATCTCCACATTTGTGTAATAACTACCAATTAAGCTATCATTGACTATAAATTTATAATAGGTCTTAAATATTATCAAAACATAGCAATCCTTACATGAGATACTTCAAAGATCTCAAGTCAAATGATTACTTATACAATCATCACAATAATAATTTTTATAGATATACAAGTAATATTTATTCTTATATGAGATCAATTTAGTGGATTTGTTCTTTTATAAGCACCTATATGTTTCTTTAAGTATCTTCATACTTTAGTTTATGAGATCGATTACTTCTTTCACAAGAAATAAAAATAATATGTATTAGTCTTTTTACATTATGTTAATATTCAGTCTTTATAGAACAATGACTTAAAATAATTAAGAGATAATAGATAAATGCAATATGAATCACATAATTACGATATCGTCGTAATTTCATCTGCAATGTATATTTACCTTATAAATTTTATCGTATACATCTACATATGTATAAGGTAAAGAGTGCATCTAAATAATTTTGTCAATAAACTATAATCAATTGATTAGCAGTAAGGCATAACCAAACAAACGTATCTTTAGTACTTTGAACATACTCACTAATTGCTAAATTACCTTCTTTTCTAATTTATAAAGCCAAATTTCAAAGTGTGAACTTGGGCATTAAACATACGTGGTTTCTAGCTTTTTATATGCCCCACATGATAAAGACGACAAAACAATTTGAAGTACAAAGCCTTTGGTATTAACCCTATTATTTAGCTCAAAATTGATCGATCTTGTTGAATCCAAGTGAGCTACACTGAGTTGATCATCATCAACTAGTCTTTGAGGGAGGTTTAAGAGTGTCGTCAATAAATTTGGCAAGATCCTAACTGTATAATAACGGTAAAGTTTGTGATATTGTTTTAACCGGAAGTTAGTGAGCAATATTTGGCATATTAGTAATGAAGGAAGTGAGTGATTGTCTTGTGACCGTTTATATAGAATAAAATGTCCACATGATGGCAGAAAAAATTGTTAAACCAATGACAACTTTAATATACCATAAAACGAAGACTTACAAATTTTTTTTTATAAGTCGTTGTTATAGGTCATTAATAATAGATAGAAGTTGTTAGGTAAATGACTAATGATACATACAAATTTTGTAAACTTAACTATTTGAAAGTAAAATCCTTATCCATATGAAATATATGTATGTTGTATATATTCGTCTATACGGTAAACGCTAAATACAATGTGAATAGAAGCAAATAATGATTGCTTCCATCACATCACAGTGTCCAATAGGAATAACTCTCACCCTAAAATGTACGTCGGTGAAGAAAGCACAGGGCCCAGAGGGAAAAGCTACAACACAACACAGAGGGACTTGAACATGGGGCCATCTCACTCGGCAACTCCGTTGGGACAATTTGTCTTCTCTTTCATGTCACCATCTCCGAATTAACATCTTTTTCATTTGTAGTTTTGTCTGAATAAATAATTGTAACTTATAATTCCCATGTACAGTATTGTGCAGTGTAGGATGACCCGCTAATTGTGAAGTTGACTAGGCCGAAACCAGATTTTTTGTGCTTATAACCCTCTGTTAACTCTATTTCAGACAGTCTTAACTACACATTTTTCTTTTAAAACAGAGTCAGAATAGGGTTACATGTACAAAAGATTTGATCCGATCCGACCAGGCCTATATTCCTTACTTATACGACGACCAATCTCAAGCCTCTCATGACTTCTGAACCGGTGTTCACAATAGTAGTTGTATTAGCATCGTACATGTGCCCGATAGCAGGAATTCGATCCACTGTCAAAAATGTTTAGTGTTGTTTTGGGTGTTAAACAGGATTAAATAGTCCTAAACTTATATCCAATATTTAAAACAATGTTATTTTAAAAAATAGACAATTTTAGACAAAAGGCTCAGGACTCAGTAAACTGTAACGAAAAAAATAAAATTTTACTGCTTATTTCATAACATTGCTAAAATAATGATTATTGTATCCTAAATAAAATACAAAAGTAGTAATATAAATAAAAATAATAAAAATTTAGTTGAATAAATCACACATTTAATCAATGTCTACTAAATTAATGTTAATATTTAATGAGTTCATATTTTCCAAAAATTAAAATGACAGCTTATTTATTTAAAAATATCAAAATTAATTTTATTATAATTTAAAATACAACCTAATACCATAAATAGTAAATAAAAATGTTAAAACTCCTATTTAGACTTTTTAACTAAAACTTATTGAAATCAAATGTTTTAGAAAGCAAGGTAGACTCTAATTTCCCGGATTTTATTTGATTGATAAGCTCCACAAATTTCCATTGAAGCAGGTGAAAGTTTCAGCAGCTATAACTATCAATGACAGTGGTGGCACCAAAGGAAAATGACGGGTATAATTATCAACATGAATGCCCAATGTCCCACTCCCAACTTTTTCCTTTACAGAAGGAAAAAAAAAAGTATATTGAACATTTTCTCCCTTCAACAAGTATTCACACCACGACATGTGGTTATACTGGTGAATGGATCCTGATTCCATACCGAAAGTGGAGAAAACAAATTCACTCTCATGTCGAGCCCTCAACTTTCTTCCATTAACACTATCCAACCAGAACATAGGGCTAGGGAGGGGTTTATAATCATAATTAATAAACAAAAGTAGAAATAAAATATCGAAGAAGAAGAAGAAGAAGAACAGCATGAAGTGCGGAAGAAGTCATCGAGGTCGATCCACGATAGTTTGCTGTAAGTTGAGTATCGATCCACATGAAACAACAGCTCCAGAGCTTGCCTATTAGGATATGAAAGTATATAAGCTGTTACATGCATCAAACCAACATATATGCATACAGTTCCAGACTTTTTGGACATGATTATATATATATATTTGTATATATTGCTTTAGTGGGTGGTGCTACAAGGCGACGACGGTCTCGCCTTTGGTGGAGACTTCCGATGCGGAGGGAACAGTTTCCTTCTTTGAAGCCATTGAGCACTTCTCTTTTCTCTCATCTTGAGTCATCTGCTGTTGTCTGCATTCTAGACTGCAGAACGCACTATCTCCCCTGCAATAAACTCTCTTTATTAGGAATAGTAACCGAGAGTTCCAAAAAAAAAAAAAAGAACATTCCTTCTACTTCTACTGTTAGAAATGAGAACTGATAGTTGCTGTAATAATTAACAACACCCAGTCCCTCAACAGAAAACTGAAATCTCATCAAATTCGGAATTAAACTTAGAAAGCCGAACCATCTGTAGCGATAATTGAAATTTTGTTCCTGAGCACAAATACGATAACCAAACTGCTTCACGTGTCATGTTTTCAGCTAAAAAGGTCTCGTTTATTCCACTGAATAAGAAGCAAGTAGTCCACAAACTCTCAAAGCTAAAAATTATCCTCAT
This sequence comes from Erythroxylum mucronatum, assembly GCA_027563825.1. Classification (NCBI taxonomy): domain Eukaryota; kingdom Viridiplantae; phylum Streptophyta; class Magnoliopsida; order Malpighiales; family Erythroxylaceae; genus Erythroxylum; species Erythroxylum mucronatum. The sequence goes on along the minus strand of JAOSBP010000002.1, from coordinate 5,640,164 downwards.
CTCAACTACGAGGATTAATTAATACTACTGCTATAACTACTACAAGTACCTGTACATGTAGATGTCATGGCCAGGGATTAAGTTACGTTGGCAGAGGGAACAAGCTCTCAAGAAATGAGCAGTATCTGAAAAATCGTCAGAACCTCTCCGGTGGTTCCTCGGCGACAGCATGGAACCCAAGAAGCAATGATCTCCGGTGAAGCCAGGGTGTCTTTGGTTGAGGAAGGAATATTCAGACGGAGGATTTCCTTCCGTATTATTAGCGTTGAGGTCAAAGGTGATCTCCGACATACTGGTCGTTCTCTTCATGGAAGGACGAGGTCTTTTGCCAAGCAACATGTTATAAAATTAGTTCTTAGTTCGAGCTCCACGTTCTTAGACCTAGGCCTTGTGGAAACTCTGCTGGGTTGGTGGTAAGGCAGAGAGAAAGGGATGAAGAGAATTAAGGCAGAAGTTTGGATCAAGGAGATAAAGGGCAGAGCCACGAACAATGGAACCAATCTGGAGCGTTGATTTTGTTTGATGAGTTTTTCTCTTTCTTTTCCCTTTTATTTGATAGTATTGAGAATGACTATGATACGAGGGATGGTTTTATTTATTTTCTAATTGCTAGATAATTTATTTTCAGTTCCATTAAATATTTTAATTAGAAATAAAAAATATTGAATATAAAACTGTATAATTTTTTTTTAAAATAAATAAATCAGAAAAGAAATGCCTTCTAAATTTTATATAAGACATTGAAACTTAGGATTCTCTTTTTATATGAGACACAGACAACGACAAGTGAGATTAACGCACCACTCATATGTTACTACGTCAGCTTGACATGATTTGTTTTCTCCTTTCATAATTTTATTGCCTTTTTCATTTTAAGTTTTAAGCTCTTATAATATATTTTAAACGAGACTTGTAGTACAATGCACTGACATAAGGATGGGATGGCACCATTTATAAAAAAAATTATAATTTTTAATCATATGTAATATGTTCCCTCATTATTATGCTCAATATTTCTAGCCATCAGATCCGATATGAGCAAGAAGTTTAATGGCCGGATCTTGCCCTTGGACTTCGGTAAACTCTGACAGCTTTGAACGTTGCACACAGTGATTGTTTTGAAGTACACGCTGAACATGTCAATAGTGTACTGCCACCCTTAAGCTATGTTCAGCGGTACTGGACAATTGTTTCTTTATTTTATGCATTTGCAAGATCCAATGCCTCCTAGACTCATTCTTGCTTATTTGATTTCTATGGCTTTCATCATTTTGCGTTCAGTCATTAGGATCTAAGTAGCTGAAATTCTTTCCAAATTGTGTAAATAAGTTTCATACTTTCATTTGTATAAAGAGGTATTTTGATTTCGTAGCGTCCGTATACTGTCTGATCTTTCTAGCTGACTGAAATGTCTAATCATTAAAACCATAAATCATTTTATATAGCTATACGCTGCGTCGATCTGTTTGTTTTTACCCAAGAAGGGTGGTGTCAGACTATAAAAATATTAATCACTCGTGCGGGTCCGGTGTGGGTGTGCGGTGTGCGGTGTGCAGTGTGCCCGCCATTTTCTTTTTTCACCATTTGCTATTTCGGTACTTTCTTACCACAGAGTCGTAGCTACGTAGAATCGCCATGTTTTTTGCTCGCAAGCTAGTTCGATAAGTAATCTAGCAGGGTAATTTAAGACAAAAATTAAGGTTCAATTTTTGATAACGAAAACGCGTGGATCACTCTACTAAGTGATCGACTGAGATTAAATCGTAATTTTACTCCTCACCATTTGGTTAGGCTCAGATGTGGAGACAACTGAGGTAGCTGATTCCACCAGGACAAGGTTAACGATGTTTTAACTTATCTCTCTTAATAGCCAAATGTGTCTAGTATGCCTAACTAGGTAGCACAAATGCATAAACAATCCAGTTAATGGATCCTTCTTAAAAACTATGTACTTGTACGGTAAATAAGAACTTATTTCATTAGTAGAAAACATCAATATGTTAAAGAAAAATGATTAATTGTACTTTTGGGATTAAAAGACAGATTCACCCATTCCATTGTTCTATTTTTAACACCCGTACCTTTCAATCAGTCTTGTATTTATTGGCTACAAAGTCAAATACCCTTGGTTTTATTGATTGAATCCCAACCAAATTGCGAATTAATTTCTTGTATCTCCTATTTAGATTTGAACGTTTCGAGTTCAGTCAAACCAAGAGAATTGCCCTATAATTGAAGGAAGAAAGTAAAAGAAGAAGAAACGCCAAATCTTTGCTCCGATTTCCACGTTAAATGATGCTGGGTAGCCTCATTTTTATGCTTAGAGACTGGCAGTGTTTGACATTAACAGGTCAAGTGTGGTCCCCTGACCCATTTCTTAAATTTCAATGCGAAGCTTACAGCCTAACTTTGTTTCTTTCTCCATTGAATTGACCAAAGAGTGGTGATTGGTTGATTGAGAAGCTTTCGGATATTAAGAATATCGGCTTAATACTCTATTTATAGACACTTGCACAGCCATTAATCAGGACGATCTAGGTATGATTATACGTTCTTTTTAATCATCAGGTCATTATTATCGTTTAAATCCTCGTTACGGAGAAGGGGATTTTAAACATCTATATAGAAGTTAATTTTGAAGAGAAATTTTTAGAGTTCATACTTTCTTTGAGATTGCTAGGATTCAATTTCTTTGAATATCACTCCAAAAGTAAAAATATGTGATAAAACAATCACACGCAAGAGGGAGTGAATTGCGTGTGACTTCAATTTTCTTTTTTTTCCAATTTACTTTCAATTCGTATAAAGACAAATGCTTGTTAAAAATTAAAACAATAGAAACTTATCAGACGATATTAATCTGTTAAATGACAGGAGCTTGCTAAAGTATGAATCATGTTGAAACAATAAAAAGAAGACACATGTTGAAATAAAAGGAACCGTCAGCAAGTCGAAAACAAAAAGAACCTATTATAAAAGTGAAGTAGCCTGTTGTTGAAATGAATACATACAATATAATGTAAAAATATAAAAGATAAAAAAGGGATAGAAGAAGGATACAGTAGAGAGAAGAAGGACACAGTCGATTTATACTGGTTCGACTTACAACATAAGCGTACTTCTAATCCCCAAGTATTTAACTTGAATGTTTCACTATAAAATCAATTAGTAATTTGGTGAGCCTCTCGAAGCTCACAAATTAGTATTTTCCAAGATTCTTCAACTTTCCACACTAGTAGTATTTCACTAGCCTTTACAAGCATTCAAATAAAAAAGAGATTTTCTCTATATAAGCCTCAGTAATCTTTCTCAATAGAATTGTAATTTCTAACGCACAAGAGAATTTTTTACAAAGATCTCTTTCAAGAATATATACGCTTTTGATGAGTTTTGACAATATAGCTTCGCAAGCTTTTGCATCGTTTCTTTGTTGTTTACAATTACATTGGCTCTTCCTTAAATAGTTAATTTCTTCAACTAGTCATTGTTTCATCTTACATCTTTAGTCAACTGGAGCTGAATAACTTCGATGTCATCTTTGCCAAAAAATCTTCCAGTAATCATGTGGTTAATATGCGTTCTTCATAATTAGTAGGATGTTTTCAGATAAACCATTTATAATAAGGTAAATTTATAATGAAGGTTCCTGCAAGAAAGAAAGCATATTTCTTATGATTTTATTTCCTTTTAAGAATGAGACCGTTGAATTATACAAGGAAATAAATTCAATTTGAATTTTGAAATATTATACTGTTATCATCAAAATCGTTAATCATAATCCTTGAGCTAACAATCCTCCTTTTTGATGATGATAAGCAATAATAGATATATTTTTCAAAATTAAAAAAGATAATAGATGATTTCGAAAAGATACCTAAGACTTTTATGTGTATAATCAAAGCAGCATTAAGAAATCATATCATATATATATATGTGGAAATATACCAAAAAAATCCACAAACCATCCCCTTTATCATTACAAAAAATAGGAATATCAGAAAAGTTTAGAAAAAAATCTTGTAGTTGATGCTTTGTCCATAAGATTTGAGCACAATAGCTGGTAGTTGCTATATATTCTACTTCAATCGTTGAAAGCACTGCGCAATTTGCTTCTTGTAGGACCAAGATACTAGACATTCTCCAAGAAATTGATAGTGACCACTTGTGTTTTTTGATCAACTTTTTTACCTACATAGTATGCATCACAATAGCTCAAAATGTCAAATGAATCAGTTTTTGGATACCATAGTCCAAAATTCATTGTTCCGTGGAGATATCGAAAGATTCTTTTGATTACTTGAAGGTGACTTTCTTTTGGATTTGATTGAAAGGGTGCGGTGCGCAAAGACACACACTAAGCATATTGTCTGGTCTTGAGCTTGTAAGATATAGTAGTGATCCAATAATTTCTCTATAATTTGTCTCATTTGTAGCTTTGCCTTCTTCATCTTTATCAAGTTTAGTTCTAGTGTATATGGGAGTACCTATCGGTTTGGCATTCTCAAAATGATATTTCTTGATGAGTTCCTTTGTGTATTTGTTTTAGCTAATGAAGATTCCTTTTTTGTTTGTCTGATTTGTAATCCGAGAAAGAATGATAATTCTCCTATCATGCTTATTTCAAACTCCCCCTGCATTAATGCTGAGAATTCTTTACAGATGGATGGATTAGTAGACCAAATATTATGTCATCAACATATATTTGCACTATGAGTAAATAATTCTCCTTTCTTTTAATAAATAAGGTTTTATCAACCTTTCTTCTTTCAAAGTTATTCTCAAGCAAAAAGTTACTTAACCTTTCGTACTATGCTCAAGGAGCCTGCTTTAAACTATACAGAACTTTGGTTAACTTTATCAAGTAATCCAGATGGTTTTCATTTTCAAAACCTGGGGGTTGCTTAACAAATACTTCTTTGTTAATGTAACTACTTAAGAATGCACTTTTTAACATCTATTTGGAACAACATGAAGTTTCTATAGCATGTAAAAGCAAGTAAAATTCTAATCAATTCCAATCTTGTAACAGGTGCATGAGTTTCATCAAAATCAATGCCTTCCTGTTGATTGTAATCATGAGCTACAAGTCTAGTTTTGTTTCTTACCGCTTTACCATTTTCGTCAAGTTTGTTTCCAAAAACCTATCGAGTCCTAATGATTGACTTTTTTTGAGGATAAGGTACTAGATTCTAGACTTTGTCTTTGTCAAATTGATTTAGTCTGCCTTTCATGGTTGAAACCCAATTTTCGTTAGCAAGGGCCTCTTCAACGGTCTTTGGTTCTATTAGTGAGATGAGAGCAACAAAGATGATCTTGTTCTTAGACTTTTAGAGGGGTCTCCCAGAATGTATTTCTGTGTCTCTTGACCTCTGCATTCTCTTGGTGTTTTTCTTTGCATAGGCTCTACTGAGATGAGGGAGCCTACTCTGTTCTAACTTCAAAGGGGCCTTCTTGATTTTGTGATTTTGAAGGTATTATAGGTGTTGTTTGAATCTCTGACGTATTTTTAGGTACCAATGGATGCTCTTCATCATCTGATTTAGTTGTTGTTGTCGAAGGTAGTGCTTCATCAAATACCATATGTATCGATTCTTTTATCTTTGTTATTTTATTATATACTATGAATCCTTTACTAGCGGTACTATAATCCAAGAAAATAGCTTCGTCTGATCTCGTATCGAACTTTCCAAGGTTGTCTTTTTCATTGTTTAGCATGAAACACTTGCGTCTAAATGCTCGAAAGTAAGCAACATTTGGTTTTTTTCCTTTCCATAGCTCATAAGGTGTCCTTTTCATAGTAGATCTTATAAGACATATGTTAAGTACATAACATGCCATGGATACTACTTCTGCCCAGTATCCATGAGGTAGTCTACTTTCACATAGAATGGTCCTATCCATATCAACCAAAAGCCTCGTTCTTTCTCTCTACGACTCCATTTTGTTGAGGCATCCTTGGACAAGAGAAGTTGTGAGTTATACCATTGCTGTCACATAATTCTTCAAAATTTCCGTTATCAAATTGCCCCCCATGATCTCTCTGAATTGAAGTGATGCAGTACCCTTTTTCTATCTGAATTTTTCTGCAAGACTTCACAAACACTTCAAAAGCATCATCCTTATTTGATAAGAAATAAACCCATATAAATCTGGAGTAATAATATACCAGAACATAACCATAATGTTTACCACCAAAACTCTGAGTCCCAGTGCAATCGAATAAATCCATGTGTACGAGTTCAAGTGGTTGGTTAGTAGACACAATATTTTTAGAAAGAAAGTTGCTTCTAACTTGTCTACCTTTTAAACAAGCCTCACAAACCTGATTGCTTTCGAATTTCAAATTCAGTAGTCCTCTTACTAACTCGTGTTTTTGACAATTTTGATAGAATGTTCATGTTGGCATGTCCAAATCTTCTGTTTTAGATAAGTGAATCCTTTTCTAGAGGACAAAATGCTTAATACTTTGTGAGGACATGTCTTCCAGTTGAGTACAATATATATTCTGATTTCTAGGACCAACAAACACAATATTATCATTATGCATATCAACAATTTCACAATGAGATGCATAGAAAATGACTTTGTAACCTTTGTCACATAGCTGACTCACACTCAACAAGTTATGTTTCAAACCATTAACAAAGAGAATGATATCAATAGAGGTAGAGTTTGAATTACTAATTTTACTAATTCCAGTAACCTTTGCTTTATTTTTGTCTGAAAAGGCAACATTACCCCTATCTTTTCTTTTAATATAGTTGAAGTGTGATATTTCACCTGTCAAGCGTCTCAAACAACTATTATCAACTATCCATTGATTCCCCCTTGTCTCTGTTTTGAAACATATCTGCATAAAGCATTATCTTACTTTAGGTACCCAAATTTTTTGGGTCCTCTAGGGTTAGTAGTTTGACCTTTTGGTCTCCAAACATACATTTGAGATAATTTCTTTTTAGAAAAATTACAAGAATGACTAATGTGACCATGCTTACCACAGTTTTCACACAAAACAGATCAATGATAGTTGTTATGATTTTTGTCACTTAGCAGGTTCCTGTTGTTTTGGCTATAGCTACTACTGGATTTAACAAAGAAGTTTTTGTATGACCTGATATTGTTACTTTTATTGTATCCTACTCTGGCCTTACCAAAAATGTATTTGCCACTGCTAAGCAATGCATCAAGATTCTTCCTTCTATCAATGAAATTTTCCAGATCTTTTTCTATATATAAGATCTTTCCAACACTTTTCTTCTTTTCAAGTTCTAATGCGGTGACTTTTTCTTCTAACTATTTTACCTTATCAAAATCATTTTTGAGTTGTGTATTTTCCAACTTAGCTACTATTTCTTCCAGAATTTACTTTTTAGAAACCTTTTGCTTATATTCAACCTTAAGAGATATATTCCTGGTCGCCAGCTTCTCATTCGCAGATTCCAATGATTTAATCTTACTCTTCAGAGATGCATCATTGCTCTTGGACTTCTCAACTTCTTTGAAATACTTCACTGTCAACCTTTTGTGCTGATCATACAATTCATGATATGCACTTTTCAATTTATCAACTTCAATATAGAGTCAGACTAATATACCTCATCATCTCTTAATTAAGTTATGAAGCAAACGTTGTTGATTTCTTCTAGTTCTTCTTCTTAAAAGTTTTCAAAATCTTCATCTGATCAGGCTATAGTCATCGTTTGCTTTCTGGATTTTTTGTTCTCTGACTTGTCCTTTTGAAGAAGAGAACATTCTGTTCTTATGTGTCCAAACTTCTTGTAGTTATAACATATGATTTGATTATTTTGTGTATTGTTATTGTTGTTGTTGCCTTTTGATAGGAACATGTTGTTTCCAGCTTTTTTGTTTCCTTCTCTTTTCTTCATCAACTTCTTTTTATAGAAGCGGACATATTTTCTGACCATAAAGTTGAACTCGTCATCTCCGTCTATTTGCAACTTAGTGTCAATTTCATCATTGTTTGATTCGTTAGTTGATTTTAGTGCCATTCATTTTCTGTAGGAGGATATTTCATCTTGCCTAAGTTCGATTTCATAGCCAATCGAGTGAAATAGTATCCAGATCCTTTGTCGTTTCTAGAGTTGTCACCTTAGGTCTCCATTCCTTTGGTAGTGACCGTAGAATCTTCGTTACGAGCTCGTCATTGGGATATATTTTTCCCAAGTTCTTTAAGGCCGTGATGATATTGTTGAAGCGTTCGAAGAATTCATCTATGGTCTCCCATTGCTTCAGCTAATTATTTCGTATTGATGCACTAAAAGACTTATTCTATGCTTCTTTACCTCATTTGTTCCTGCAAATTTGACTTGTAGTTTGTCCTAAATTTTTTTTTGTTGTAGAGCAGTAGGATATCTTTTTATATTCTTCTGGTGATAACGCACATATCAGGTAATGTTTTGCTTTAGCGTTTAGTTGTGCATTTCTTCTGTCAGCATCAGTCCATAACATCGCTTTAGCGTTTAGTTGTGCATTTCTTCTGTCAACATCAGTCCATAACATCGTTTTAGCGTTTAGTTGTACATTTCTTCTGTCAACATCAGTCCATACTTCTACGTTATCGAAAGTGGGGATTGTAGCTCCAACTCTAATTGCTTGCCATACTTCGATATCTACATATTGGAGATATATGGCCATTCTCTCTTTCCAGTATGAGTAGTTGTTTCTATTAAAGTAAGGAGATTTTGAGAAGGATTGTCCTTCAAAACTTCTCAAGGTGTTTGCCATGCACGTGCTGTAAAACACAATAAATGTGAAACCTCGCTCTGATACCAAATGATAAAACAAACATGCGCAAGAGGGAGGGGGTGAATTGTGTGTGACTTAAAAAAATTTCACATGTTACTTTTAATTCATGTCAAGACAAGGGCCTGTTAAAACTTAAAATAATAGAAGCCTGTTAGACGATAGTAACTTGTTAAATGATAAGAGCCTGCTAAAGTATGAGTCCTGTTGAAACAATAAAAAGAAGGCGCTTGTTAAAATGAAAGGAATTGTCAGCAAGTCAAAAACAGAAGGAACCTATTATAAAAGTGAAGGAGTCTTTTGCTGAAATGAACACACATAATATAATACAGAAATATAAAAGATAGAGAGAGCGGGAGAGAGAAGAAGGACTCAGTCAATTTATACTGATTCGGCTTATAACTCAAACCTACATCTAATCCCCAAGTATTCAACTTTAGTGTTTCACTATAAAATCAAGTAGTAATTTGACAAGTCTCTCCAAGCTCGCAAGTTAATATTTTTCAAGATTCTTCAGCCTTCTGCACTAGTAATATTTCACTAGCATCTACAAGCCCTCAAATAAAAAAGGGGTTTGCTCTATATGAGCTTCACTAATCTCTCTCAACATAATTTCAATTTCTAGCGCATAGGAGAATTTTTTACAAAGATATCATTTTCATAAATTTATATGCTTTCGATGAGTTTTGACAATATAACTTCTCAAGCTTTTGTATCGTTTCGTTGTTGTTTATAGTTGAATTGACTCTTCCTTAAATAGTCAATTTCTTCAACTAGCCGTTGCTTCATCTTGCATTCTTAGTTAACTGGATTTGAATAACTTCAATTTCATCTTTGCCCCAAAAATCTTCAAGTAATAATGTGGCTAATAATAAATCATTTATAATAAGGTAACTTCATAATGAGAGTTCTTGTAAGAAAGAAAACATATTTTTTATAATTTTATTTCCTTTTAAGAATAAGACTGTTGAATATATAAAAAAATAAATCCAATTTAAATTTTAAAATATTATATAACTATTGTCAAAATCATCAATCATAATCATGATGCACAGAAGCAAGCCTTCCAGATACTTACCTCTATGTAGTTTCTATAAAGTGCCTCCCACTACGGTTCCATATAAGAACGGAAAGGGAAAAAAAAGCTGGAAACATGACGCAACTAGGAAAAAAGAAATAAAGAATTCAACTTGGTTTTAAAAAGCTACACATATACAACTATATAATATATATGATTGCAAAGTGCGCCACTTGCGCTGATATTCTACGGGGAAAAGGCTTCATTGTGTCACTGATTAGCACGTGAAGTGGTTACACTATATACATGGAAGGCAGCTGTTAACTCATTCACCCTGTTGTTTTGAGCATGCTTAATTGCAATTCTTGGGCATGCTTGCCCTTTAATTAGCTTTTCGAAAAGAAATATACATAATGAGATTGAAGCACTAATGCGTAAGAAAGGTGCTTATGTGTATATATATATATGGGAGGAATTTGACATTATTATTATTTATATATGTATTGAATAAATTATTTGATAAAATAATATTTATAAAATTTAAGTTATTTATTTTTTGTTTACCAATTATTCTATTCCGATCATTCGTTTACTTCTTACTGTAACAAATTCCGCTGAGAGACGTGGAGTATGTAGTATACGTATGATTTTAGAGTTTTAGGTGCGATCATACCAGCACTAATGCACCGGATCTCATCATAATTTCGAAGTTAAATGTGTTTGGGTGAGAGTAGTACTAGGATAGGTGACCTCCTGGGAAGTCCTCGTGTTGCACCCTTCACTCACTTCTTTTGTCCCACCCTGTGAGGTGCCTACAAACCAGCGAAAGAATTAATCACTGGGTCCGCTGATAGATACCCTGATCTAAGACTAAAAAAATGATTTTAACCCAGAATTCTTACTTTAGGCTTTGTTTATTAGGACGGACAGCACCATTCGTACATAGATGTATATATATACATATATAAAGTTCCAATCGCATTTTTTAAAACAAGAAATTAAGAAAAGTCGTAATAAATTGCTTAGATTTAAGATTGATCATCTTATGAGATGATAAGACATGAATTGAAAATATTTACCGTATGAGAGAGGGCATCAATGGCTGACTAGAGACGAGTAATGATTAAGAATACTAGTTTGGGTTCACCAAGACCCAAAATAAAGAATTGATTGCTAGAATAGTACTTTTTGATGCTTTGGACCATTTCAGAATGAGCAAAGTGTCGTAAGATTTGGTATCAATCGACACATGTGAACAGCTCACATGAAGTTGAGATGACGATATTGTCACCGATTGTTGTTTTCCCTTTAATAATTCTAACTTGCTTAAAACCTACGTATTTCTGCAAGTGGTGGTGAGGGATATTCTCCGCATTTTGCTTCTACACAAATCACTAGTTAGAGTGTGACTCCCACTAATAAGTAACAAAATATCTCCGAGTATCGGTGTAGCCACCCACCGACACAGGCATAATATCTTTGCAATAATCATAATATTCTGCTCATGGAGTGTGACCCTCCAGTTTAGAAATCTAACAGTTAAAGAATAAAATATTTATCTCTTTGTAACTATTGGTGTTTGCCACTGATGAAATGCTAATGATGCCCGCCTGGAACAAGTTTTTGCATCCTTTCACTTCTTTCATGACTCCACTTAATATTTCTAAGATTAAATGTGTAATACATAGCATAGACTTTATTAAGTGTGCCGAATCATTTATAAAAGGGTTAAAAAAAAGAAAGAAATGTTAAATACCTGATGTCAATTTCATCTTCACTTCCAAAGCGGTTTTTGTGGCCAAAACGAGCTCCAATCTCTCGGGGTCTTCACGAAAAACATTCACCGACACATGGGTAACGTATTTCTACAGTTTTCTCAATACATAAGCGCTCTTAACGGGTCAGAAGATCCATATACTTACGAATGATATGAACAACTGCAGGAGACCTTAACCTTTATATATAGCTTCATATCGGGCTTCCCCATCACAAGCCCAATATGGGTCCAGTTCACACTAATCGGGATTCATTTTCTCCTGGACTTCGACCCATTGATTTAAATCGTTTACTGAGCCATTTTATTACCCTTATCTGGTTCAAATTATATAACTTAACCGATAATTTATCAAAAAACCGAAAATTGCAATTAATATTTGTCCAACATAATAAGAAAGGACAAAAATGTCCAACATTTTCTCCCTTGGACAATCATTAATTGTAGTTTTAACTCAAGTTTAAAAATAGTTTGAAAACTCAGTTAAGTCACGCTATTGTATTGATACCAAATTTAAAAGTTAAAAACATTTGATCCAAAGGTAATAGAAGTCCAACATTCCTTCCACTAAGGTTTTCGATACCGAAAAATATCAAACATATATGTCATATGTGACACAGGTCTAATATAATCACGAATATCTAATACCTTACTAACTTAAATGGAAAAATGAAGTGTGGAAAATTAGAATGACACCTGCATGATCTAACACATACCATCTTCGTTTGTAAGTCTCGATTTTTCAATTTTATGCTAAACTGCATGTGCTAAATTGTAGAAGAGAAATTATGTTTTCTCTTACCAAATGCTAAACAAGATTAGAGAAAACTTTGTTTTCTCTCATCAGATGCTAAACAATATTAGGGAAAACTTTTATGTTCTCTAATTGAATGCTAAACAGCATTAGAGAACCTTTATGAGATTATACCTTATATCTCCTTATGTCATGTCAAATTTATGGATATCCATACTAAACTGTATGTGTCTTACTAACATAGGCTCAAGGTCAATCTTTATATACGCCTAATGACCTTTAAAATGCTTAAGATCAACACAAATCTTAAGGCTTTCATATATGTTATAACTATAAACAAGAATAGTTATTACTGAGGATAAAAAGATGATCATCTATATTAATAAATAACCATAATGTCATAATACATTAAAATGTACAAACATTTAAGGAGCAAATACAATGATCTCTGACCGCTGCTGTCTAAGGACCTTAACATGCCCATACCGGATACATGTTTAACAAATACTAGTGGGCGAAGTCCTTTAGTCAATGGATAAGCTAGCATCTCCTCAGTCCTAATATGCTCCACTTCAACGTCACGTTTCTAAATCAACTCCTTTATGGTCAAGTATTTGATCTCTAAATACTTAGACCCTATGATATTCTTATCGTTGTTATTAATCAACACTGTAGCAAAATTATCACGATATAACTAAATGGGTCTAGTTATCAAATCTACTACAGACAACTCAGAAATCAAGTTTCTGAGCCAAATTGCCTATGTAGCAGCTCCATAACATGCAACAAACTCTGCATGCATGGTTGAGGAAGTTACCGGTGTTTGCTTGACACTCTTCCATGATACTGCACCATCTGCCAACATAAAAATGTACCCTGAAGTGGATTTACGATCATCCAAACACATAGCAAAATCGGAGTCTGTATACCCTGTGAGGTTTAAATCGTTGACTTTTTGGTATGTCAACTTATAATCCTTGGTACCCTTTAGGTATCTCAACACTCGTTTAACTGCATTCCAATGGTTTACACCTAGGTTAGCCAGATATCAACCCAGCAGTCCAACAGCAAATGTAATGTTCGGTCTAGTGCACACCTGAGCATACATCAGGTTACCAATTGCACTAGAGTACTGGACATTCCTCGTAGCCTCTCTCTTAACTTCATTCATTGGACATTGTGCCAAAGATAATCTCTCGCCATGAGAGATAGGTGCTACAACAGGTTGTCGTTTAGCCCTATTAAACCTATGTAGCACTCGCTCAATGTATGTTTTTTGTGAAAGGCTTAATGAGATTTGAGATCTGTCCCGGTGAATCTATATAGTGAGGAAAAAAGATGCTTCACCTAAATCTTTTATGCCAAAGTGTTTGGCCAAAAGTTGCTTTACCTCATGCAACATAGTCAAATCATTTGACGTGAACAAGATATCATCCACGTACAGTAATAGGAAGATAACTCTGCTCCCCCTAACCTTATAGTATAAACATCTTTTAACTTTGTTTTCCACAAAGTCGAATGAGGTTAAAACGTCATCAAACTTTAGGTACCATTGTCTAGGAGCTTGTTTTAGATCGTATATTGATTTAGTGAACTTTCTAAACTTTGTCAATTTTATCTTGATCCTGAAATCCTTTAGATTGCTCCATATAGATCTCCTCATAAAGGTCACTATTCAGGAAAGCGATTTTTAATGTCCATTTGATGTATCTCCATGTCATAATGAGCTACTATTGTCATAATCACTCTAAATGCATCCTTCGAGGATACAAAAGAGAAGATAATATTTAAGTCAACTCCTTCTCTCTAAGTGAATCCCCTGGCAACCAAACATATCTTAAACTGCTTAACTTGACCATGTGTGTCCTTCTTGGTCTTAAATAGCCATTTGCAATTGACAGGTCTACAATGTTAAAGTAAATCAATAAGCCCCCGTGCTTTATTATGCCTCATAGATTGTATCTCATCATTTGTTGCTTTCCACCATAAGTCCACATGTAGTTCAGAAACGGTTTCTGTAAAAGTAACTAGATCCACAACATGTCCTATGTCATAGTCTTGCACACCCAAATAGACCATGTAATCGCTAAAATAGCAAGTCACCTCTCTCTGGTGGATCTGCATAACTGCATAGGTTCTAGTACCTCAGAAACCTCTTCCTAAACAGGTCCCTGTGCCTACATAGGCATGGTACTCAGACCATCATCTACCGGACCTGACTGTATGAGGGGCGGATACAAAATGGTCATGGTATCCATCCTGCTATCTCTTGAAGGATATGAAGATCCTCCGTCATCATGAACATCATATTTCAAAAACTTAGCTGTCTGTAATTCCACTATTCTGGCCCCTCCTTCTCCACAGTAAAATCTGTAGCCCTTAGAGTGGTCAGAATAACCTACTAAATAGCAACGAGTGGAATAAGGTTACAATTTGCTCTCATAAGGATTATATAACCTTACCTTGGTAGGGTAGCCCCACACACGAATGTGTGCAAGGCTTGGCTTCCACCCTTTCCAGAGTTCAAAAGTCGTCTTGGATACTGACTTACTTGGGACTCTATTCAAGATACACAATTTCGTCTTGATGACTTCGCCCCAAAGGTATTCAGGTAGGTTATTCTTGCTCTGCATTAACCTTATCATGTCCTTCAGGGTGCGATTGCGCCTTTCAGCCACACCATTTTGCTCAGGACTACCTGTTATAGTGAACTGAGTCACTATTCCAACTAATTCCAAATGCCTGGCAAATGGACCATTTTCTTGGCTTACAACCCCATATTTGCCACGGTATTCCCCTCCCTTATTAGATTTAACAATGTTTACTGATTTTTCCAACTGATTCTCAACCTCAATCTTAAAGATCTTGAACTTATCAAGAACTTCAGACTTTTCCTTAAGTAAGAATATATAATCATAACGGGAATAATAATCTATAAACGTCATAAAATATCTAGCATTGCATAGCGTGACTGTATAGGAACCACTAACGTCTGTATGTATAAGGTCCAGTAAACTAGAAGCACGAGTTGACCCCTTTTTCTTTATTTTGGTCAACTTACTTCTACAATAATTGACACATATTTACAAATTACTGAAGTCCAGAGTTGGGAGAATTTTATCGTTTTATCAATCTCTCAACCCTCTTTTTAGAAATGTGGCCAAGACGTTTATGCCACAACATGTACGATGTTTTTTTTATGAAGGCTCTCTTTCGAGTAATAGGTTCGACAATATAAGAAGAGAAATACATTTCGTTAGGAGTAAGATACATTCTATATAATCCGTAGGTTCCAATATGTCTTGCATTGATAGAAATATGTACAACTGAAGTATCAAATACAAAATGATAGCTCTCTTTATCCAAAACTGATACAAAGATCAAGTTCTGTCTAAAAGATGGTATATAAAAAGTGTATTGTAAAACCAAAACAAACCTTGTATCGAGGTTCAATCCTATATTTCCTACAAACAAAACATCCACCTCTTCATTATTACTGACCATCAGCTTCTTCTCTCCTTTAGTCGGCCTTCTCCTGGATCTGAACCCATGGATTGTGGAAGCAACATGATTGGAAGCTCTACTATCTAACCACCAAGAACTTGAAGTGGTTATAGCTACATTGGATTAATAAATCATATAGGTCGAGGAGTTTCCTGATAGTTCCTGCTTAGGCTGTTGGGGCTTAGCCTTCCCCTTACCTTTTGCAGCTGCAAACAAGGTTGTATGAGGAGAACTCTTAATCTTCTCCTCTTCTGTAGCATACCGAGAAATCAGGGCATTAATGTCCCAGGCCTCATCCTGAGAGATGTAGGACGTCGCCAACATGTCAAACTCTTGTGGGAGAGTATTAAGTGCCTGATGCACTATGAGCATGTCAGGAATAGGTACATCAAGTGCCTTCATCTTACTCTGAAGGTGAACCATCTTGATAATGTATTCTCTAATACCTCCTTCTCTTGTATACCTTATGGAGAAGAGCTCTTTAATCAAGGTGTTCTGTTTCGCATGAGAAGACACCTTGTTCCTCTAGGAAATGCTATCCATAAACTCCTTTACTATGATCGTATTCGGTAATCCACTGAGCAGATGATCTGGGATCAACTTCTTGATGGTTAAATGTCACATCCTATTTGACTGCTCCTAGATTGCCATAGCTGCCTTGTCATCTTCTGAGCTGATATCAGTAAGTGGAGAAGGTCTCTTGATATGCATCGCCATATTGACTTCAGCCATCTCTAGGGCAAACTCAACATCCTTCTTCTACTTCTTCAAATTGAAACCATTTAAGGTCTCAATTGTGACAACATTGTTGTTTTCAAAAAAGGTGACTGCAAGGTAGAAAAGACAATGTAAAGATTAGTATAAATGTAGGATAACAGTGTAGTTAAAGCATTAAAGCAGTATCTATATAGAGAATTCGATCACACATATTATGAAACATCTATAGGCTAAATACATAATATATGCAATTAGACCTCTACATGAAAGCGATCGGAGTATAAACCATTAACTCTCATAACACAACCAAATATAGGTGAGTTGATCATTCAAGCAACAACTTTCCTCCATCTAATGCCTTTATGTACATCTTAAAATCTTATATAAGGTCAATACCTATGAGCAGAATAACCAAATATGAGATCAGAGACATCCCCCAACATGCAAGCGGTACAATCCAAATACTGACTTGAAAAGTCACTGTGGTGACTACAATCTTACTAATACCCAAAAAGACCACAAACACAAGGGATACATCCTTATGTTATCCTCACATTCTATATTGGCATAATGTATGTGAAAATTAGTTATAAATGCAAAAACCAAATGCGCAATTAAATAATCATGTACGGGTACTGAAAACAATGTCTTTAAACTTTATTTGAGACTTTTATTTAAAAAATTCTCAATAAGAGTGACTTTCACACTTTTCTAAATACCGAACTTACCATATGAGACACGACACCTTAAATGTCTCCCTTGTTGGATTGAAAACAAAAGCATACTAAATTTGGCTAAACGGTAGATTTCAAAAACTTTTTTTGAAATCAAAGCGCAACGGAAGCATGATAACCAAATCAACATGTTTAATCCATACATGATACGGTATTAGAAAAATAAATAACATAAGAACAAGATCGAAATTTTACTGACTCCTTTGCTACAGCTTCGACTCATCGCTATTGTATCCTCTCCTTGTTATTGTATCATCTCTTTGCTATTGTATCCTCAACTAATCTGATCTACTACTTGTTCTCCTTGGACAACATGTTTAACAAGATCCTTTGGTGGGAAAGGAGAAGAAATATTGTAGAGGTGTTTTCCTTTATGATCAACTAGTTGAAAGAACCAAAATGAGACACTCTTATTTCTAATTTCGGCTAGTTCATGAAAGAAAGGAGAGGGGAGTCGTAAAAACCAACCAATGCACCACTTCTTTCTTCTATTCAAAATGAAAGAGAGGGCAATAAATGAGACATTCTCATTTGTTTAATATGGCTAGATGAAAAGACAAAAAACCAAAACAAGACACTCTCATTTTCGGTTATATGATGAAAAAAGGGAGAGAGAGCAATAAATGCACTACTTCCTTCTTTTAATCAAGATGAAAGAGAGGCCAATAGATAAGGCATTCTCATTTTCAGTTATATGATGAAAGAAGGGAGAAAGAGAAACAAATGCACTACTTCCTTCTTTAATCAAATGAAAGCTAAAAGGTTTATACTCCCTCTTATCTAAAATAAAAGTCGTTTTAGAGAGATTTTAATTATTTAAAATAAGTGTCGTTCACGATTTTTCATACATGTTTATAATTTTATTTCCAAAAATTACCTTTTAATTTCTCTTACATCCTAATTACACATACTACATTTTCAAGGCAGTTCAACATGCAATTAATAAGGGTATATCAAACATTTCATTAGCTTTCTTAATAAGTGTGCATCTCTCTAAAACGACTTTTATTTTGAATAGGAGAGAGTATGTTTTTCTACATGCCAACATTAAATGACAAGCATTAAACCATTTAATGATAAGATCATTAAACCATTTAATGAGGACACCATTAAACCATCTAATGATGATGAAGCATGATAAAAGCCCACCTTTTGTTTATCAATTCAAAGCTAAATGTGCAGCTGTCCATTTAGCTATGTAAAACTGAAAGTTTACATCATTGTAAATTTCAGTTTTGCCCTCCTTTTTATCTTTACAAATATTGTTTCAATTTAATTAATCAAATCAAACCAAAACCCAACCCAATATTAAATTTCATTTTAGGCTTCTAATTAACAATTAATTAGTGTAAGCCCAACATTTAATCATAGGCTTAAAACTCAATTTAATTAACTTTTAATTACATTATTCTAGTCTTATTATTCCGAATCTAATTAGGTCCTTTCTTTTTTTTCTTTTCTTTCCGATAACCTTTATTTATTTTTCTTACTTTGCTTGATAACCTTTCCTAGAAGTCAAGTGGGGAATCTAATTGGGCTTATATAATTCAAGCTCTAATAAGCTTGGAATTAATTTAATCTCATTAGAATTAATTCCAACTTATTAGCTAAATGTCATTTCACTAAAGACAATTAGCTGAACTCTTGAATTACTAAATATTATGAGAACACATGTTTCAAATTAGATGTCCAATTGAAAACTCTATTCTGAAGCATATTGTAGTCTTCTGCATAATAAAGGATAAAATTACTGTCTTGCCCTTAATTGGTTTTTTCTTCTAGATTTTCCGCTTCACTCTATATGGTGATTAACACACAAGATCTCATCTTGGTGTTAAGACATGACGGATAGCTAGTCCATCAAACTACTGACGCCAGTTTAATCACCAATCTCCGTAAAACATCTACAAAGTGATGATATCACTATAAACTCTTTATTTGAGTGAATGTTTCTTGATACATGTTTTAATTAATAATTTCAACATGCGGACACTAGATTGATACTTTGTAAAAATCCATTCCGATCATATCAAGAATTATAATGAAACATATATGAGTTTATCACTCATCAAGATTGTGGTTCGTAATAAAAGAATGCTAAAGTGTATGTTTTAATATTAAAGAAACGAACTACTTTAATCTTTACAAAACATATATGATTCCAGATTCATTTAATAGTGCCATTATCGATAGTCAACTACTATCATGATATGAAACTCATCATTCTCTTGAA